>JBCNYG010000012.1:38152545-38185542 GCA_039654305.1 Porochilus rendahli | reverse complement strand
ACCCCCCCCCTATAGGGTAGAGGGGGGGGGGGGTGTGTAGGTGTGCGCTCGCTAGGGGAGAGAGAGAGAGAGAGAGAGAGAGAGAGAGAGAGAGAGAGAACAGTTAATTGTAAATGCAGAACATGTGGCATTGATAATAATTTAACATAAGTATTTAACGCAGCGAATTCATTGATAAAACAGCCTTTTCTACCTTTTCCATATCAATCAGAGTTACTGGAATGTTTCTTCCTACCACCACCATTACGGTTCTGCCACACCGGTCAACACCTAAGGGCAAAAACAATCATTTGCAATGAACAAACCCTAGATCACAAACGCTACCATCATCCTCTTATAAACTGTTTTAACTCATCACAAATATCTCCAGCCTAAGTTGCAGCTTCTCACCTCTTCTCTAGAACACGTTTACTGTTAATTAACACATACAACACTTGCAGCAGCACTTCCTTACTTCGCAGCAAGAAGGTCCCGGGCTCGAGTCCTGGGCTAGGACGTTAATGTGTGGAGTTTGCATCTTTGCCCCGTGCTTAGGTTGGTTTCCTCCGGGTACTCCGGTTTCCTCCCACAGTCTAAAGACATGCACGTTAGGTGTGAATGTGAATGGTCGTATGTGCACGAGGTATGGCGAGCTGTTCGGGGTGTACCCAGTGTCCGCTGTGATAGGCTCCAGGACTCCCATAACCCTAACAGGATTAAGCGGTTTGACAAATGAGTAATTAAGAATACTTGCAGCGAGATCCTTTTAACCAAAGTGACAAGGCCAATGAATGAGGCCATGCCACTCAGAAATATGTTAACTATGTTATTGTCTTTCTAGCAAAACAGTCATATTAAAATGTGTTTAGTATTTAATGATTATGGTGTTTCATCTTCCAGCTAATGCATACACAGTGACAAAGCTGTCTGTTTTATACTCAGTAGGGTAGCTAACCACATACAGCGATGACATTACCTAACCCGAGCAACTTCAAGATGATCGAAAACATCACCACAGCAACCATTACTTTAGTGTCTATTTTTGATCCTGAAATTGTGAAGCGAGAGAAACGGATTACAGAATCCCCTGCTGGTGTACTCAATGAGCTGGAACTAAGGCTTCCTGCCCAGTTAGCAAACACACGCAGTGAGAGAAGATCCAGCACACACATGAGCGCAGGGACACACAATGAGAAAGAGAGAAAAAAAAAAAAAGAAAAAAAGGAAGGAGATTGACTTGGTGTGCACTGAAGAAAGACAGAGAGAGGAAGGGATCAAGAAAGATTAATAAATAAAGACATGCATGTGCTCGTTGAGTCCACATTTCTGGAAAGTGATCATACATTCGCATATATGAAGAACAAAAGGATTGAAAGCTGAAACAGACCGGTTTGATATAGAGCCTTCAGTGCCGCTATGTCCGAGAGGTCCTCTGCTCGCGCTCTGCACAGCCAGCGGGTATAGCTACAAGATAACAGGACAAGAGAACCCAGTATCATTACAAAACGTGAATATAGTCAACAAATCATACCGGTCTCAATCGTAAAAGTTAAGATTCAGCATTAAACTGGTGATAGTAACCCAAACCGCAGAGCAGTAGGAGTTCTGGAAATATGCGTGTTCTATTTGAGTAAGCCACAGTACGGTGAAGGTCTTACTTCCTTTGGTGCTGCTTCTGCTGGGCCGCTTCAGAGAGCTGACCCTGAAGAATGAGCCTTCGCTGCTTATCCACATCTCCTTCCATTTTTGCAAAAGCATGATTACCCACCAGTCCCAGTTCGGAATCTTCAGAGTTATCCTCAAAGTCATCTGAAACACACACACACGCGCACACACCTTGTAGTCAAGAATTTTAGTTATATAATATTTAATCACACATGCACTCTCATATTTTTCACAGACCCGATCTGTCAAGTCAGATAGGGCCAAAAATTCTGTGACCCCTTCAATCGTAATTCCCAGACCTATGTGTGAGATGTGAAAGCCAGTGACTCCATCTACAGAACACTTGGCTCTTATTTCAGCCAGCTTGCACCTTCACTGTACACTTTAGCTACAGCGGTGCACATTTCATAAAGATTGTTTTAGCTCTCTTCCGTTCTAGGATTAATGTACGGGGACTTTTCTTGGAAGTATAAAAAAAGCCATGGTTGAAAAACAGTACCACACTTCTTTTATGAAAAGAAAAAAAAAAGAAGCCCATTCAGGCGACTTCTGGAATAAATTAAGAGCAGATGTATTTGAAAGGTTATTTTTGGCCAGAGTGGCCCAATCAAACTTGACGAAAAAACAGATTTTGGGCTTCTGATAACAGCACCATATAATCCTTTTGAGACACTTCAAAGGCACAACAACCTTGATTTGCACTGCACCGTTAAGGATTTAGGAACAGTTTCGCAGAGAATTTGGCCCATCTTCCCATATCATAAACCCCAGCACCAGATCCAAGTTAGGAGATAGTGTGTGTTTATTTTCACTGGGAGCAGCAAAACGCACAGTTTGTTTGAGCTGGATCGATAGCTCAAAGGAGCAGTGATCATCTCGACACAGCTGGACTACAGGCCACAGGATCTGGGACCGGGAGAAGGGTTGGCAAACCAGCACTGACAAATAAACATGTCCCCGCAGGCTTAATGACACCAAGCAAACAAGCCACTCACTGTACAACCCCACATCACAAACTATAACAATGCCTCAGCTGCAGACTAATTTGGGCTCGGAGACTGTGGGATTTGAGTGATAGATCATGGCGTGCCAGCTGAAAAGGCCTCCTGAGAACACCACTCAGCACTCTGCACAGAAGATGGATGATGAGAGAGGAAGAAATGGTTCATTTAACAATTAAACTCACCTAAATCCACACCGCAGTATCCAGCAGTCCGACTTACCAGGCTAAAAGCCTTCCGTTCTACTAAGATACAGATTACTAAACTTTCAACACTGCGAGCAAAACATTTTCCCATGAAAAAAAAAAGAAAAAGAAAGACTTTTTGGCAAATCTGATGATGGAAAGCTGGAAACAATGAATATGAATAATGAATGGTTTTGGAATATTGTATTAGCAGCTCATGCTTCAAATCCATAAAGAGTAACACACATGTCTGAAGTTCAGGTCATTTCAAATGCTGAATGTGTTTTTTTGGCTGAAGGTATTTTTCAAGTGGTCATAATATAATATCTGCATCATGTTCCCGGATTTTCATTTGTGTGTCAAGCTTATTGATCTTTTCTGAGCTGACCGAGCATGTTGTACACATACTGAAACACAGATGCCAGGTTAACAGTGTCTCACCATCCAGGCTGCCAGGCTTCTCAGTGATGCGGATTTGCCTCTCAGGCACCACTGGCTCGCCTTCTGCATTCCCGATGTCAGCAGGCAGTAAAGGCAGACTGGCTCTCTCTTCCTTTTTGGAGCGTGGGAAATAAAGTGGCAGTAACTTCCTATACACTGCCTGAATAGCAAACAGTAATAAGAAACACGAGTCATTTTTATATTTGTATATACACATCCATATAAATAGCAAATCACAAACAAGTTAGTCAGTAATTTAAAGCTTACAAATGACCAGAGCAGTTAGAATCAGACATACAATCAGAATACAAAACCAAAATAGACTAACATCAAGTCTTTTCTAAAATTAGCCTTTTAGAAGTCAAAACAAATCAATTTTATATGGTTTTCAACAAAACAACCTCCAAATAAAAAATCTAAACAATCTGAGCCTGCACATAAATACACATGCCATGATCTACTCTGGTGATCTTTGGCGCTAACTGACAGGAAATGGAACTGACCTCCTCATCGTCCGACACAGCAAACACCACAGCCTCTATGCTTTCTCCATGGTTCTCCAGAAACCTGCGTACAGTCCCTGACAAAAGATACCTAGTATAGCGCATTATTAGATTTTTTTTTTAATAAACGGAATGAATTTATTTGGGAAAGGGGCTTACGGAAAGTGATGTGAGTAGCATCTTCGATGGGATATCCTCTCTTGGCAGTACTGATCACGCAGAGACCCACGGAGGCCATGCCATGCTCCCTGAATTGAAATGTGAACACTCAAACTCAAACTCACACTCAAACACCAATTTACATACTATACATCCAGTATCTCTTCCACAGCAAGCAGTTAAATATCACTCTGCTACAGCGTGGTAGACACAGTATCTGACAAATGCTTTCTTTGCATTTACAATTTAATTAAAAGTTGAACTTGACCACACCCAATAGGGCGGAATTAGACATTAATGATGATTTAGGGTGGCAAGTGGAAAATATCTTAAGCTCAGCATATCAAAAGAAGTTCCTAACCTCTCTACCTCATGTGGTCTCATGGTTTCTTTATTCGGGGAGTGTCACCACAAACCCATCTCAGTGTAGCAAAAGTTCATTCTGAGTGGCAGTAATTTGAAATTAGAGTGCCTCAAAAATTACCCACATTTTTTTTTATCATTTATCTTGCCATAAATAAATAGAAAAAAATTCTAAACCTACAAAATATTAGTAACCAAAATCTAAGATGAGAAAACGATCTATAAATACAACTTTGTAGGCTAAATAAATGAGCCAGACATCGCCTGGCTTGGTGATGGCATTCCTGTGTGGAGGGTGTATGTTGTCCCAGTAGGTTTACTCCAGGTACTCTGGTTTCCTCCCACAGTTCAAAGATCTGCACATTAAGCTAAACGGTTGCTTCAAATCACCCACAGGTATGAATGTGTCTTGGCCCTGCAACGGTCTGGTGAGCTGTTTACAGTGCAACTTGCCTTTGCCCAGGGTCGGCTGAAAGTGGTGCCAGCCTTCCAGCGACCCTAGTAGGATTACGCAGTCCGGAAAATGAATAAACGGATGAGTTTTTTCCAAACTTGATGTTCTGATCACATGATGCATAACATTTCTTGCTATTCGCTACAAACTTAACAAATGTCCCCCTTCATCCTTCTATCCATCCACCCATCCAAAAACCACCCATTCTGTATACTTTGTATTCGTTATTGTCAGGTACAATCTGGAGTCAGTCCTAGCTGACTTTTGGAGAGAGGCAGGGTACACCCTGAACAGGTCTCCAGTCAATCACAATTTTTTTATTCTTTTTTTAATTGTGATGTTTTCTTAAGTAAATATTCAACCCTGAATTCTCAGGACCTGTGAGAAAAATCAATGTGTGCCAATTTCTCACTGTGTGATATACTACTAACTTGGCAAGCTGCATGACATTTCTATAACAGCTGTATAAGGAGCTCTCAGCAGCAGTACGATACTTGGCCTTATATTTGGGGCCAACTGTATGTATAACAAATCGCGCAGCCAAGTTAAAGCCCTCGGTCATTTTTGCCTCCCCTGTTCGACAGCCTGAAACAGAGACACACACACACACACACACACACACACCAGGATGTAAAACATATCAGTTCCACAATGCACAAACTCCTTTAAAGTTTTAACTACTGAAAGCAAACAAAAACAGAACACTTGTTTTGCTGCCTGTCTTCTGTATCATCACTCAGTAGTGCCCCCTACCTTTCAATTTAAAAAGTTCCTCCCTGAGCTCAGGGCCGGCGTAACTGTGAATGCTGTCGGAGATCGGGTTCTTGTCTGTAAGGGTCTCGTTACTTGTATTCACAATGGCAGTGCAGTTCAAAAGTGCCACGTCGCCTTTGCTGTAATGATAAACACCACAAAGCATCAGATCAATGCAAAATTGCACATTTAAATTTCATTATTTATGCTGAAAGATTATTCCAGTATATGAAGGCATGTGACCAGATCCTCATTATACATCGGAACTAACATGTAAAAAGATTGTCTGGAAATCACAAGTCCCTCTTTAAATAGGTAGAGGGCGGATGTGATCAGAAACTCTGATCAGATATTCAGTGCACAATGCAAAGATTTCTCTCTGGTGTTAATCATTATCTTTACAGAAGCAAAGGCTTATAAAAATAACTGTTGCAACAGCATCAGCAGAGTTCCTCATTTAAAGAAATGCTACTAGAATACATTAGTACTTTACTAGATTTGTGCAAAAAGACTGCAGTCTTGCTGAGGTGCATAAGGCATGCCCTGCCATCATAAGCACCAAAATGAACTAGGAAGCCTGTTGAATGTAAATCTCTCCATCATAATACCTAAAAAAAAAAAAAAAAATCACATTCATTCCATTCCAGGGTTTTTTCTCTAGTGAACAACTGAATAACGTACAGTACTGATTAATAAACAATTGTGCACTGAAGGCAAGGTGGATGTCGCTGAAAAGCAATATCCACCAGATCTGTGGCTCATAAGCACAATATAAACACATAAGCACAAAAACAGTACACTGAAAAAACTTTATGGTTTATTAATATTATTTTGAATAATTCATTCATTTTACACTTTTTAACCATAACAGAATATGCCCGCTTCTGCTGTTTGGCAAGCTCTTCAGGGTGAACCCCACCTTCGGCCAGGCTCCAGCCACCCTGCAACCCTATTAGAATTAGGCGTTTCGGCGAGTAATTGAGTGAGTGAATGAGTATCTGTCACGTGAGCTCTCTGCTCCAAGCCAAACTAAGCTGTTGCTAGGATAAAAGCTAACCACACCCAGCTAGAACTTCCATTCATTCTAGAACTGGAAAGAAACTATTTGATTAGAAAAATGCATTTTTTTGTATTTACAAGTATTTTGTGATTACGTGATTATAGAGCTGCTCTGAAGAGCAGGCCAATAATCATAAATGGAGGTGCATCTAGTGTGCAAGACTCCCTTGTAGCCTAACCGTATAGGATTAAACACAAGAAAGATTTCACTTTTAATGCATGATGATGATGATAACACTGCCTGTTCCAAGTGACAGTGACAAACTGTGTGTCCATCTTTTTTTATATATTATTTCAGAATAAGTTTTTTATTTATAATTATATTAATATTTTTTCATTTTTATAATATAATTAATGAATTCTATGAAAATACCATGAATTATTTGATGTTTTTTCACTAATCAGAAACAAGAATATATTTTGAATGAATATTAAGAGACATGATCTAACCTGCAAACTCGGGGTAATGTTTAAATCATTTTAAAATGTAAAAACAAACCATAAAAATCTCCTTTCATCTTGTTTTTCTTGTTCCCATTTTTATATACCAAAACAATTAATTCACCAAAGGCTCGTGTATATCGCTGAATATTCCCCTTAAGATTCTGCCCTATTCATCGGTATCCCGTGAAGTGAATAATCGTTTACAGTGAATACTAATCATTAATCCGAAAACAGAAACCTAAAAATGAGGTACTGATGCCATGTTACTCACAATAGAATAACTTTCCTGTTGATATCCTCTCTGAATGGAAATGGAGAAACAGGAGAGATTACTTGGTTTACATCAGGCAGCTCATCAACCTCCTCCCTCTGTTGAGACATTGCCGCCTCCTTGCCATCCACCATGTCTTCAGGCTGGTCCCATGAATGAAGAGACTCCACATACACAAACTGAGAACGAGCACCCAATGGATCCATGCTGCTGATCCACAGGGCAGCAGTGAACTGAGGACAAATCATACACACACTTTCTGTTAGCATGGCAGGCATCTGTGGGAATATTAGCACACTTACAACTTATTATACTGCAAACAGCACAGTGATGCGCTACAATTCATGGTAGATAAAAATGACAAACAACATCATATTTCAAAGTTGAAGGCACGTCCACATCGCTTTAATCTATAGTGAAATATTAGGAAGATGTGCAAAATTTAAAAAATATTTATTTAAAAACACATTTATTTTAAAACTTGCTTATTGAGATATTTTTTCAATTCCCAATTTTTTATTTTTTTATATCCATATGAATTATTTATTTAGTTATTCACTTCAGTGACTGCATAAATTCTGCACCACGCAAAACAAAAACAAAAAACAACAACACTTAATTGCATAAACGTGATTGCTGTGGACACTTTTTGTATAATGTTTTTGCTTTAAAATTTTTTTTAAATCATATCACTGGAAAAACTGAGATTTAACTTTTAGGCCAACTCTAATTCATGGTTGTAGTTTTTAGAGCCACTCTACAGTTTACAAGGTGAACTGCAACTACGCTGCAAACAACACACACAGTTGATCCCATCTTTTCTGCTAAACCTGTCGCTCTAACCATTAAATATGTCATAACAAATGGCTGTCATCTTCCAGGTCCCCTCATTCAGGTTCATTACCTCAGTACAAACCCCAGCATATGGGCTCATTAGGTTCTGCCAAATTTTTGAGAGGATGAGTGCTACATTAGTCAGGAGAAAACTCTGCATTAGTCAGCCAGAGAAAACTTTGACTTTTGCACAATGACACCTGACTGCAGTCTGACACACAATCGAATGCCTATGTTTCAATAATGGAACACATGAGTCTTGTTGAGAAACATGCATTTCTAAACATTATTGCACAATGAGAGAAAGACGAGGAGAAATGTCCATCTCTCACCAAACTTATTTCATTCAACTCAACAAAGAATGTCTATTTAATTTGTCCTGATAAATCAATGAGGTTGTGTGTCCTATCAAAAACAAACAACAGTACAACCTTTAAGTAAAACAGGGTGTCATGCTAATATTAATAATAATAAGTTTTCCTGTCAAACCGTAATTCACAAAGTTAAAACTACAGAGGGCTCCTATGTCAAAAAGTCATAATTCCAAGCAATCAGAAACATACATTTTTGGGAAAAAAAAAACAAGTTAATGTGTTTACTATATACAACTGAGAAAGATTCAGGGGTAAAAGGTCTATTTGTTCCTTACAGCTGTTAACAGCAAAATTGAGAAACAAAGACTAATAAATTAGCAGTTAATATTCAATTCAGTTTTATTTGTATAGCATTGTCATTGGAGAAACTGGAAGTGCTGAGGGAAATCCTTCTGGATCGGGTAACCTCGTTGCATGGCGCTGCTGGGTGGCTGGCCTGTTCCCCTGGTTCTTTTTTCTGTGGTGCTAGCTTAAACAATTAGAGTATACTAATTTCAGCTGAGGACATTCAGGGTCTCTTGTGAGATCCTCAAAACCTTCTATACTGCTACGGTCGAGAGCATCATGACCATGAGCATCACAGCTTGGTTTGGCAACAGCACCATACAAGACTGTGAAGCCTTGCAGAGAGCAATCAAGGCAGCCAAGAGCTGCACTGAATTTGATCTGCCCTCACTGCAGGACATCTACACCAGGTGCTGCCGGAGCAGAGCCATCAAGGTCATCAGGGACACTTCCCACCCCAGTAACTGTCTCTATATCAGCTGCTGAACTCAGGCAAACGGTTCCGCAGTCTGACAACAAGGACTGAGAGACTCAGGAGGAATTTTTCACCATCCACACTAACTCTGGACAATTTGCACTACAGTGTCTCATGCTATTGTGCATATATTATTGTTTGCAATGCACATTGTCATTTCAATATATTGTACAATGTCACTTTTCATATGTTGCAACTGTCACTTTCTGCTGCTGCTGTTTGCTACTCTCTATCAGTCATACACACACACACATATACATATATATGTTTTTAATCTAGCTTTACTTCATTCCTACTTTTTGTAAAATATATGCACAGACTGAAAAGTGATTCAGAATAACATTCACTGCAGGTTGACGAAATAAAACTCTGGGATCTTAAATTTCAGGGACCCCAAACTCTTGAAGCCCTGAAGGCTGCTATTCAGAAGCCGATAGCTGCTGTTTCACCTGACATGACCCGTCGAGCCATGGCGGCCTTCGGAAATCACTTCCAAGTGTGTGTATAGACAATGATGGCTACCATTTGGAGGGTGTCATCTCTATATCACAATGTATAAACACTAAATAGGAGAAAGTTTAACTTGTGCAAATACCAATTACATTTTCTTTTTGATTTTTTCCCCCTCTTTAATCTTTGAAAAGTGGGAGGTGCAGTCTGACCGGGTGGTCATGTATTCTAGATGATTAGGTTGAACTGGGTGCTTTGATTGAAACAGATAACTCAGCTGACATTTGAAACACTACACTAAGGCATCCAGCACCAAGTGGCCAGGGTCCAGCGTCCTGTACGATCTGATCATTTGCTTACTGAGAGATTTTCTCAAAACTCTGTAATGAACTAGAGAGTGATGCCAGAGCCCCCTGATAGGAGGTCACAATGTCAGGTGAGGTTTATCATGTGGACTATAAGAATAACTGTAAGTAATACACCTACAGAAACCTTCAATCCCACCATACTGCACCCTTCAATAACAAATAGCAAACTATGTGTGACAAAATTCGTCTCAAGACAGCAGTCCTGACTTAAATAACAACAACAACAACACTAATTAGCTAGTAATAATTAAAATAAATTGAATAAAGTGGATAAATAACACTTACCTCTCTAAACCTGATGGAATAAAGTAAACCAGGTGCAGCTCTCTGTGAACAACACCAAGATCAACCAAACCTGCCTCCAAACACACAACAAACAACACACAACTAACTCAGTCTAACAGTAAACACCACTCTTGTGATATTCCAAGTATCTGAGTATTGCAAAAATGTTCCTTGGCATTCGCTCTGTTAGTAACATCACATTATATTTGCATCATATTATCCAGCGACGTGTTGTGGGTTATGTAGCGCGTGTAGTCAGCTGACTCTCTGAATGCACGCTCACTTCCGGGACTGTCCTCTCAAGGGACCATGGCAACAGTACTGATGTTCACTAGACACGAAAAAACCCTACAGGTTTTTGTAGTGTACCATTTAAAAAAAGCCTACCTGTTTCTACTATCCTTAATCGCCCCAATCCTGTATAAAATCTAATAGAAAACACACCAATGTATCAAAATCAATCCAGGTAAACTTTAAAGGAACCTCAGTTTAAGACCTATTGTCAGAGCAACCCAGGAAACAGCCAGACAAAAGTAATCGAATATGCACACACGATTTAAAACACTTACAGCTTTGTAAACAATGTAAGCGATAAATAACAGTAGTATAAGCTCGATAATAAAAGCAAGTCTTTTGATATGTATGAATAGCGTTAAAATGTATAGAAATGTTAATATAGTATCAATCGATGTGTTTAATCGATTGCTTCAGCCTTTCCTAAATAATGCACATGTCGGCCCTCGGTGGATGATGGAAATGCTTCTTAGAGCCTTACTTCACTGAGAAACAGAGTACTAAATCAATTAATAACAGCCAGCTGTGACGGTAGGTGGATTAATAATCAGTTCAAGGTATACATTGTGTTTGCTGAAACTATTAATTTGGATATCTGGGTTATTTTGTGTTGATCATGTGGCTCATGTGGGGTATGTTGATCCCCGACATATTAGCATCGAGCTACTGCTCCACAACATTCTGCCCTACTAGATAATCGCTCGGGTTTCTTCATTCATTCATTCAATTTCGGAACCGCTTATTCCTAATTAGGGTCACGTGGAGGCTGGCGCCCATCTCAGCCTACTCTGGGCGAGGGAGGGGTATACCCTGGACAGCTCGCCAGGCCATCGCAGGGCTGCTCGGGTTTAATGCAAATATATTTATTTAAAGCACAATTACAGTCGTGAGACTATTTAAAAGAAAGGTGTTACATACTTAACACCATGTTACTATGAGAAGTGATAGAAATGAAACTGTGTGTGTTTACAAAGAAATCGCAATTATGTAGAGGATGTTTTGTAAATTTTATATAAATAAATAAATATATTATATTTAAAATTACATATTGCTTAAAAGTGTTCATTTCCCTTTAGAGCAGGGGTCTCCAACCCTGTTTCTTAAGAGCTACCTTCATAAAGACTTCAGCTCCGGAATAAGCCCCATGTCCCCCTGTCCCCATGTTCTCCACACCCGACGTTCCCCAGTCCCCATATTCTCCAGACCCGACGTTCCCCAGTTCCCATATTCTCCAGACCTGACGTCCCCCAGTCCCCCAGTCCCCATGTTCTTCACACCCGACGTTCCCCAGTCCCCATATTCTCCAGACCTGACGTCCCCCAGTCCCCCTGTCCCCATGTTCTCCACACCCGACGTTCCCCAGTCCCCATATTCTCCAGACCTGACGTTCCCCAGTCCCCCAGTCCCCATGTTCTTCACACCCGACGTTCCCCAGTCCCCATATTCTCCAGACCTGACGTTCCCCAGTCCCCATGTTCTCCAGACGCGACGTTTCCCAGTCCCCATGTTCTCCAGACGCGACGTTCTCCAGTCCCCATGTTCTCCACACCCGACGGTCCCCATGCTCTCCATACCTGACGTTTCCCAGTCCCCATGTTCTCCAGACCCGACGTTTCCCAGTCCCCATTTTCTCTACACCCGACGTTCCCCAGTCCCTATGTTCTCCAGGCCTGATGTTAACCGGTCCTTAATAAATTAAATGGATCTTCCATTATATTGTGTACTTTATAGAAGTAAGCTACAACAATTGTATCCATATTGTATAAGAAGTATGATGAAATAAAATCAAGCATCAAAGTAACAGTTTATGGAGTGTTAGGGTTCCTGGGGAACATAGGTACTGGGAAAAACAGACATGAACCCTTAGCTGACCATCTCTTGATCAGCTAAATGAGGTGTGTTAGATTTTGGTTGGAGATAAAACCTGCAGGTAGGTAGCTCTCCAGGAGCAGCCACCATAGCAAGCTAATGTTAGATGCTTTCATCTGTTTATCAAAACGTATTGCTAATAATTGTATAATAGAATTGTATTACTACAATATCATGGACCATTTATTAAGCCACTAGGTATGTCTTAACAATGTGAGAACCTTTTCCACCATTATAATGATGCTCTTCCTTTGTTCAAAGGTTACAGGAAAACCTTGGCCATGGGGTTGACTAAGCAGTACCTGCGCTACGTTCCCAGTGCAGTGTTTGGACTGATTGGCAGTCAGAAGGCGAATATAGTGTTTGTGCGGCTGAGAGGAGGAGAGCAGGGCCGCTATGTGGCTGTAGGTGCCTGCGAGCACGTGTTCATATGGGATGTGCGTAAAGCTGAGAAGGTATACGTTCAAATTAAAATGTTCTTATGCTCAGTCTAGGAAAACCTGACCAGTACATGTGTCTCCATATGTTTTCCATCTCCGAACATGCCACAGTACAGCAGGGAATGAAGGCTATGGAAAATGCGTGATCTGTGTCATTTGTGTCAAAAACTGAAACCCGTTTGTTGATTGACAAGATTGATGATGGGGTTCTTCAAGATCTGATTTACAAATCACTTCTCTATAATTCGGTCAGTGCTGATATCCATTAGATAGCACAGTCTCACAGACTGGTTAAATGAGCTCATTTTTATGTCAGTAACACTTTTCATTTGGTTAAGGCACAATTTTACAAATGATCAGTGATACAATGATGTAACCAAATCAGCATGTGTGAGCATTGGGTTCATGCAATGCAAAATCCCCACTGTTGAGTTGATTGCATGTCCTGTCTACGTCTAGGGGTCCATTCCAAGAAGAGAGCCTGGGAAGCCTAAATTCAAATTTAAGTGCCAATCTTTTAAGAACCCCCTCCGTTTCCAATCATTTCTTTTTTTGTGGGAGTAGATAGGTATCACCAAAACCTACAGAAATCACATTTTCTATCTCTGGAACCCTTTGGGGAAAAATAAGCAGCTCTCTCAAGGGAATAAAACCAAAAAAATAGTTTTTTGACTTTGATCATTTCCATATGCCCTCATTCAGCCTCCATGATTTCATGATATATGAATATATCAGGTAGTGTCTTTCAAAAAATGTCAGTATTTTTGTGGCTGAATGATCACAAATTTTCAGTTTTGGGGCCACATCTGGGGACCTCCAGCAGCTTGCGCCCTGATTAACCCTAATTCATTCTATTATGATTTATTGTAGGAAATGAGAACCAACAAAAATAATTCCGACAAGCATATTGTGTATATATATATATATTCTATTCAAACATATTTACAGGTTAAATCATTGATATACACTAATGTTCTGAAGCAGTGGGACCTTTTTGTTAAAGTTATTCCTGTTTATTTATATGACTTTGTTGCAGGGAAGGTCTGCCTGAATTTTGTGCTGGAATTTTTTGCTCTTTTAGTCCAACACACCAGGTGGTTGCTAGGTTTAAAGAGAATCCATCAGACTATATACATCTAATTTGCTATAATTTGCAGTGCTTGATGATGGTTTGTATTTTAGGTTCCAGTTGCAGTCAGCACCTTGTCGGCTCACTTGTGTTAAGTTTCATGTTTTTGTTTCCAAGGTTCTAATTCTTGAAGGTAAGAAGCATGAGGTGACGTATCTGTGCCCTTCTCCTGATGGTTTCCACATAGCTGTGGGTTATGAAGATGGCAGTGTGCGCATCTTCAGCCTTTTAAATGGCGAAAGCAATGTCTCATTTAATGGCCACAAATCTGCTATCACAGTCATGCATTATGACGCACTGGGAGCACGACTTGTTACCGGCTCCAAGGTGAGATAAATGACTATATATCGTTTTGTCCTTTACCAAACCGTTGACTCTCACCTGTGAGGATAAATTGCTATAACTGTGTGTTAAAGCTGTTATGCTAAAATGTTACTCATGTTCTTTTCTTTCTGTAGGACACAGATGTAATTGTGTGGGACATAATAAATGAGTGTGGCTTGTACAGGCTCAAAGGACACAAAGATGCCATCACACAAGCTTTGCTTTTAAAGAATAAAAATTTGCTTGTTACGAGGTAACATTCCCATTGATTTTTGTTTTCTGTAGTAACTTAAGGCCAAGGTTATTGCATGTTATTGATGGGTAATAGCTTGCAATAACAAGGGCAAAATTTATTCCGTTTATTTGAGATGGAAAAAAAGAATACTTTTTTATGCATTTTTGTAAATTGCGTAAAATTATTTCACTCCTAGCTCAAAGGACAGCTATGTAAAATGGTGGGATTTGGACACCCAGCACTGCTTTAAGACAATGGTGGGCCACCGCAGTGAGGTGAGCACAATAACTCCACAATGCTTGTCAAGTTCAAACCTAATCAAACTGCCACTTTAAGATCATTTTAATATTAGACTACACATGTATAACACGGTCAAACCCTGATCGTGGACGACTCTCTGGCCGGCACATTTTATAGCTTGTTTGTTCTCAGCACACCTGATTTAACTTACTAGCTAATTAACATCCATTCATGACTTGGAGTGGGTGTGTGATTGAGCAGGACAAATACCAAAAGGTGCATGGGGGGGTATCCCCCGTGTATGAATGGTAATTTATCCTGTATTAGGTGTTGTAAATGAGGACACTAATGAAGTGCTGTTTTCTGTAGGTGTGGGGAATGGTTCTGCTGAATCAGGAGAACAGGTTGCTGACTGGCTCCGCTGACAGTGAACTCCGAGCCTGGGACATTGAATATCTTGAGGAGGTAAGCAAGGTGCACTCAGGTCATATTTGAACAGGGCAAACAAGATGTAAATTCAGGTGTTTATTAAACGATTCCATGGGGCTTAGGGTTTGGGTTGGTACAATTTATGGGAAAGGCTAATTATACAGTAGAATTTAATGTAAACTTGCTGGATTACATCACTTATCCACAATGGTACAATACATTGGGGTGTCAGCTGTTTTTCATTTAAGCAACTTCTTAGTTTGTTTAGCATAAAGCTTAAATTATCGCAGTGGAAATTTGGCTCATCCAAAGTGAGTACAAACAGGAGCAGTGAGCAGCAACACCACTCTCTTGAGGTGCCCAGAGGGCAGTTGGGGGATAAATGCTTTGCTCAAGGGCAATTCAGCTGTGAGAATGGAGGATGGGGAGGATGGAGGTACACTCTTCGCTGCCACATATTTTTCCTGCTGGTCTGGGAATCAAACTAGTGACCTTTCTGTCCCAAACTCGATTCTCTAACCATTAGGCTACGGCCGTCTAATATTTATTTAATGAAACCAAATAGTGCAGCAGTAATTTTGGTGGACATAGTTGCAGTATTGAAATATGACAAATGTATTACATTGAAGATTATTTGGAGTGTCTTCTTCAGGATAAAGAAATAGGAGAGCCACGGGAGAAGAAAGGAAAAAGTCATCTTGACGATGCAGATGGCGACGGCGATGATGATGATGATGAAAAGGAAGGTCCTAACGAAGAGCCAGAAGATGTAATATCTCACTTTTGACATTAATGACTGTTCTATGCATGGACTTTGAACAGTGGCAACATTGCTGTATTCAGATTTTCCATTCTTCACAGCACATGTCGTTCTCTTGTCTTCCTATAGAGAATCCTCAGCTGTAAGAAAGCTGGCTCAGTTCTGAGAGAAGCCAGAGATCGGGTTGTGTCCTTGATTGCAGATCGCAAAGCTAAAGTCTTGGCTTGCCATGTATGTATTTGCCGTGATTGTGGATTTAAACACTATTACTGTTTTACCTGTTAGTATCTTATTTTCGAATAAAACACTTATTTTTATTTCTAGGGCCTTGACAGCACTTTGGAGATTTTTGCTGTGCTGGCAGAGGAAGAAATTCAGAAGAAAATGGAAAGAAAGCTGAAAAAGGCCAAGAAGAAGGCCAAGTACGTAGCCAGGAATTTGGAACATAACATGCCCCCATCCCTCGAAAAAAAGAAAAGAAAGAAATGATTCAGAATGCTCTTTAATTGATTAATGGCTGGTGTTTTTGGGCCAGGTCTCAGGATGACTGTGCTGAAGCAAACATAGTCGTGGAGCGAAAGCTGTCTGATGAGATCCAAAAACTGGCTAGTGTAAAAGCCTCCTCTAAGATCAGGTCAGTGCACTTCAACATTAGATGGATTATGTAGATTACGTTGAGACTACTCAACGCTGATGTATTTTATAGAGTTACACATGTAATCTGTTTTTCTCAGGTCGGTGGACTGCCTTCTGTCTCCTAACGGAGAGCTGAAAGTGGCTCTATTGCTGCAGAATAACACAGTAGAGACTTACAATGTAAAGACAACAGAGAAGAACCCTACAGGCACCAAGACGTCTCGTCTCACCCTGGGTGGGCACCGCACAGACGCCAGAACGCTGTCTTTCAGCTCAGACAACATTGCAGTCCTGTCTGCCTCTGGGGACACTGTTAAAGTCTGGAACAGGTCAGTTTCGGGACATCTAAGGAAAGCACTTAGTTTTATTTACTTACAAATAAACCTGATTATGCTTATGAAACAGTCATGTGCATATTTCGTTTTATTTTGAGTCTCTGCTTTAGTGTGCTCGGCTATTTAACAGGAAATCTTTTCTGTCCCAGGGCCACTTTGCAGGTGATCCGCACCATGGCGTGTGAGTACGCACTCTGCTCACTGTTTGTGCCTGGAGATAGACAGATCATTGTAGGAACGAAGGTATGTCCAAACAACCTTATTTGACCAGGAGAAGTGGCGTGAAGTAGGATTTTAGGGTCTCCTGGTTCAGTGCCTCTAACAGTCTGTCTGTTCTTTCACAGAGTGGAAAGATTCAGATTTTTGACTTGGCATCAGGCAGCCTGCTGGAGTCTACAGCAGCTCATGAGGGAGCTCTGTGGTCCATCTGTCTCTCTCCTGATCAGGTACTACAGTACATTGAGTATTATCCAGCGTACTGTGTACCTGTCAAATTCCTTTAACGGTTGCAGATGAAGCTAAAATGATGGGATGTAGGCATTAGCAGTAGCCATAGAAGGTACTCTGTATGGTTAAAGGTTCGCAGACACGAGAGCATCTCACACATATGGAGTTCTTCTCTGAACTGGTACCACAAAGTTGGAAGCACACAATTGTGTTGGATGTATTTGTACACTGTAGAATTACAATTTCACTAGAACCAAGTGACCCAAACATGTCATGTGACAGCATAACAGTGCCCTTATAATCAATAAAAAGGTCCATGAAGGCATGATTTGCTGAAATTGTGGTGGATGAACAGACATCAGTCCACTGACTGATTGAAAGTTTTAGTATATACTGTGTGGAAACATAGGAAAAGCAAATAAAATCAAGATTTTTATAACTTATTTTAACATATTTTAAGTATGATGGTGACAGGTGAACAGGTAAGCATGATGGTGCCACAAGCAGTGCAAGTAGTGAAAAAACATGATGCTAATGGTGTTATTTAAAACTCATTTAAAGATGGAGTATATCATTCATTCATTCATTTTTGAACTGCCGATTGTGGGCGAGGGCAGAGTACACCTTGGACAGCTCGCCAGGCCATCGCAGGGCAGAAACACGCTGACGGCTATGCAGCCTACTCTTATATGTTACACAGAAATATAAGAAAATCAAACCAAAACAAACATTTGAATGCGTTAATTGTAAAGCGTGGCAACAATCAAGCCACCTGCTTCATCACAATGTTCATCCATGGCTCATGACAGAATCTTTTAGAAACTCATAAAAAATTAAGTTAGTTGCTTTTATTTTTTAGCTTTAAAAGCATATACATTACTTTCTTCATATTCATTGGATGGCATTTTGTTGAGTTTCTATAAGTTTCGAATCAGTGACTGGCACAATCCCTGAATGATTCAAACATTATCCACTCCGAATAATAAGCAGTTATTGAATGAGGCGAAGTGTAATATGGTTACAATATACAAATGTGAGCATACACTTGGAGCAGTGGGCCGCCACACACATTGGTGCTTTGCTCAAGGGCACTTCAGCCATGAATGTGGAGGAAGGGGCAGCTTACCTCCCCCACAGTGACCTTCTGGTCCGAAAGCCGTTTCTCTAACCATTAGGCTACGGCTGCTCCCGATAAGGATTTAGAGGCAGTGGCCTATATATTTTATATATATATATATATACACAAAATATAAGAAAATAATATTTGACCAGTTTATCATTTTGCAAATATGTTAAAGTATATGTATATTCATTCAGAGGGGAGTTGTAACTGGAGGAGCTGACAAGATGGTGAAATTCTGGGACTTTGAACTCATAAAGGACAAGGAATCAGG
Source organism: Porochilus rendahli (assembly GCA_039654305.1). Lineage (NCBI taxonomy): Eukaryota > Metazoa > Chordata > Actinopteri > Siluriformes > Plotosidae > Porochilus > Porochilus rendahli. The sequence continues at coordinate 38,166,662 of JBCNYG010000012.1, read as the reverse complement.
AGTCAACAAGTGAGGAATTCTATGTCTGCTGCTGACCATAACTGTCTGTATGCTTGTTAAAGCTGGGTTTGTGTATGACTGCTATGTGTCCATTACTGCAGGAGACTGACGGTGAAACACACTCGAACACTCCAGTTGGATGAGGACGTGCTCTGTGTGTGCTACAGTCCTGATCAGAGACTGTTGGCAGTTTCTCTCCTCGACTGCACTGTGAAGATATTCTATACAGACACATTAAAGGTATTTTGAAGAACACTGATAAATGAACTTGGCTGACGTGTCTGTGTCAGGGTAGTCTAGTAACACAGGTTATTAATTCAATTCACAGTGTCACATACACTGAAAATTTGAAAATGACAGATCTGTTATGTTTTCTCTCTAGTTCTTCCTCTCTCTTTATGGACATAAACTGCCTGTACTGTGTTTGGACATTTCACATGTAAGTTTTCCATCTAACTCTCAAATACATTCGATTAGACTTATTATTGCATTATCGGCTAACAGTATCGCCCATGTGTCATGATATACCTTAGCAATGTGGAATTTTGTATTCTGATTGGGTGGAAGGTACTGGATCCAGGATCATGTTCTATAGGAGGAGGTTTACAATAGTTGAAACCGGAAGGGAATCGCAAGTTTATTAATGCACTCGTTACATTTTATCGTTTCTGTAGTTACATGCAAGGATTTACGTGGTAGATTCTGTTCATCAACAAATAAAAAACATCACTTAATGGTTTGTTTTGGTGTGATGATGGTAACGCAGGTAGCACCGTGATGTAGTGGTTAGCATGGCTGCCTCACAGCAAGGATGTTTTTGTGTGGGGTTTGCACATTCTCCTCATCCTTGCGTGGACTTTCTCTGGCTACTCTTGGTTCCTCCCACAGTCCAAAGATATGCACAATAGGTTAATTGGCTGTTCCAAATGGCCCCTTGGTTTGAGTGAAATTATGAATGGTTGTATGTGTGTGTTGGCTTTGTATATCATAAGTAGATCACTCTGGTTATTGCATTTGGGGGAAAGAAAATTGTGTGATTGTACTTCACCTCTTCTGGACTGCATGTAGGAATTTAATCTCACAACCAGCATTCTGAAAATATTTAACTAAAAACATTTAAAAAGTGAAAAAATGTAATAAATCTGCCCGTAGTACCTTGCCTAAGCTAAAAAAACTAGTACTGCACTGCACTGCTATCCTTTCAGGTTTCAACAGTTCATAACCCAATTCCACTAATTCCAGCAATCTCCTTTGCTGTTTCTTGATGCAGGCCAATAATTTAACCCTTCTGAAACACATCTTTTCATGACCTGAGGATATGTCTTCCGACATGGCTGTTCATGAAATGAGAAGCTACTCATTGCATCGCTTAGGGTTATTAGAATTGTTAGTAGCTAAAACATTTGAATCACCGCAGTAATTATTCAGTAGTAGCTTCTTTCGCACGTGTGTGGTTCGCACGTCCGCCTCACAGCAGGAAGCTTGGCTCACCAAGGGCATTTCTCTCTGGAGTTTGCATGGTCTCCCTGTAGGTGGGTTTCCTTCCACAGTCCAAAGGCATGCACATCAGCTGTTCCAGATTGCCTGTAAGTGTGAAAGCTTGTGTGTATTTATGTGTGTGAGTATTGGCCCCGTGATGGATTGGTGAGCTGTTCAGGGCGTACCACACCTTCAACCAGCGTTGACTGAGCTAGGCTCCAGCCTCCCCGTGGCTCTAGTTGGATAAAGTGGTTTGGCAATTGAATGAATTAATGAAATCCAAACTGTCGTGTTTTTTTTGGCCAGCCAGTTTAGTAAATACAGAGGAGTTGACTGAACTTGCATCGCATTAGCACAATAACCATGACAGTATTCTGAGGTAATAATAAATCAATATTAGTTAGTATCTGTTGAATAATGTGAGATAATGTAATCTTGGATATCTGTATGAGCAGGTACTTACAGCTCATTATAATGAGTAATCTGTTTATTTTGATTGTCACTCTTACTTACTTAATTTACCAATTACTGGGTAATTGTGTTTCAGGATAGTGCACTAATAGCTACTGGATCAGCAGACAGAAATGTAAAGATCTGGGGTTTGGACTTTGGTGACTGCCATCGTTCGATGTTCGCACATGATGACAGGTATTTGATTATTCTGTTGCTTATACAGTATTGTATCCCTCTGTTTACTGTCAGATTATAAATGCGGTCATTTCCTCAGGACAGTGTGTTTCTAGTTAGTGGTTACCTTTTCTGGTGTTTGTTCATCTTGTGAATTTTTACCAACAGAGCAGATGATGTCATTCCAGATGGTCAATATGTGCCTCCTTTTCTCTTTCCCTTTCTTCTTCCTCATCTTCTTCTCTTTCCAGCGTAATGTTCCTTCAGTTTGTCCCCAAAACCCATCTGTTTTTCACAGCGGGAAAGGACAGAAAGATCAAACAGTGGGACGCTGACAAGTTTGAACACATCCAGACTCTGGAGGTTGTTATTTTATAATAGAACAGACCATTTTCCGTATGCATGTGAGTGAGGTAAATGATTGTACTAAGGGTTATACAGGGTGAGAAGGCAGACTGTTTGTGAATTTAGAGCTAAATGGAACATAATGCAGCGAGTAGGCAGCAAAAAGGTTAATTGTATTCTGCAAACAGATATTTTTTCTTTAAACCGGAAAATGTTGGCGTAGTGGTTAACACATCCGCCTCGCTGCAAGGTACTGGGTTCTAATTCCAGTCTTCGTGAGGGCGGACCTGTGTGGGCTTCTGTGTTCTCCCCGTGATTGTGTGGGTTTCCCCCAGGTACTCCAGTTTTCTCCCCCAATCCAAAGACATGCACATTAGTCTATGTGCCTGTTTCAGATTGCCCCTAGGTGTGAAAGGTTGTGTATGTGGTTAATTCTAGTAGGATTAAACGGTTCAGGAAATGGATGGATGGATGGATGGATGGATGGATAGTTATTTTTATTTTTATGTCTTAGCCAATACAGTTTTATCATTTTTTTGTCTCCTGTGCCTTGTTCCTTAGGGACACCATGGTGAAGTATGGTGCCTGGCCATCAGTCCCAGTGGAGACCACATTGTGTCCTCCTCTCATGATAAGTCCCTCAGACTTTGGGAGAGAACAAGGGAGCCTATCATTCTGGAGGAGGAGCGAGAGATGGTGAGTGGACGTAGTACAGATGGTGATCTTGGGAACCTGGAAAAACACCACGTTGTTCTGCGTATGATTGCACTACACCTCTTTTCTAATCCACTGCATTTAAAATGCTGATTAATGTGTGTGTGTAATATTTCTCTAAACAGTTCTGAACCACCCATCCTAAAAGTCACCCATTCTGCATGTATTCTTTTGCAGGAAAGAGAAGCAGAGTTTGAGGAATCGTTAGCCAAAGGAGACGAGACTGTGGTATGTAGTGGTCTTTGATCTTACAGGTTGCTTAAGAACATGAACCAGGTATAACACAGATTTGATTCTTTCTGTTCGTTCTAGGTCCCTGGTGAGGCTAAAGGTGAGGCCGAGCCTGCAGGGAAGAAGACTATCGAGACGGTCAAAGCCGTGAGTTCTGCAGCCCCTATGTTTATTGATGAAAATTAAATACCTGTCTGTCTCAATTGTTATTGAATGGTCTTTTGTACAACGTTTTTTTCAGGCTGAGCGTATAATGGAGGCACTGGAGCTCTACAGGGAGGAGAGCAAGAAACTGGAGGAGCACAAGGCTGCCTGTGAGGCAGCTGGGAAGGAGGTGTGGAGCATCTTTCATTGTAACATGGCTTGGGAATGTGGGAAAGTGATATGATGCTATGAGCTGTGATTAGAGTGATTGGGTTTAAGGCAGTATTCCATCTGTACCTTCCTTCCTTCCATCGTTCCTTCCTTCACATTCCTTCCCATGATCCATTAGGCCAATTTTATGGTTTCTGCAGCAATGTAGAAAAATGTAGGGGTTGCACAACCACTGCAGAACCTATTTTAAAGGACAAGCATCTGTTTACTCTGTTCACACGGGCAGTTTAGAATAGCCAGTTAGCTTGGCGTGCATGTTTTTGGACTGTGGGATGAACCAGAACACTCGAAGGGAAATCTATGCATGCCCAATACGACAACGTAAACTTCACACAGAAACGTGCTGTCTGACCACGGGGCGCGAAACCATGACCCTTTTGCTTTGAGGCGAGAATGCAAATTGCAACACAAACACACCACCCTTTTAGGCCAGTTAGAGGAACAAGGTACTGGTGATACAAGATACAAAACAAGATTTGGGGCCTTTAATAATTAGATTTTAAAATAGTCCGTGGAATGTAATTTTCCTTTTTTTCCTGAGTGGATTAAAAAGCAATATCTCTGAAGTCGCTGAGATGAAACAGACACTGAAAGTTTTAAGTCTCCCTCTCTCTTATTTGCTCTCTCACTGCCTCTTTCACTCTCCTTCTCTCTCTGTTTCTCTATCCTTTATTCTGTCTCTCTCTCTGATTATCTAGCTCTGTCTCTTTTGCTCTCTCTCTCTATCTCCCCCTCTCTATCTCTTTCTCCCTGTCTCATCTCTTTGTCTCTGTCTGACTCTCTTTCTCTCTGTCTCTCCCTCTCTGTCTCTCTTCTCTCTGTCTTGCTCTCTCAGTTAACTAGTGTATGATTGAATCTGTAAAATCAAACTATATGTGAGTTCTATTTCAGCCCTTCTGGTGATGAGAGACAGGAGCTTAGTGATCTGTGTCTTTGCATATAGCACTGTTTATATGATTTTCCAAATGTCTCATATTTCAATAGAAGTTTTCTAATTTTAATTCATGCGCTTCCAAGTGGCACATTGAAACAGTGCGTCGATGTCTTCCTGGAGATCGCGAGTTCGAATCCAGGCTGATTCAGCAGCCATCTGCTGCTGGGAACTCATTGGAGCTGATTGGCTGAGCATCAGGTGTTGCTCGTGCCCCTCTCTGGATGGTGGTTGCATTATATGAAGGCAATACTTGATGGGTGGGAATTGGCTACTGCTAAAATGGGGTGGGGGGTTTGGTATGTCAGGGTTTGTTAATATTATAAGTTTTTCCTTATTTTATTGCTGGATCTGCGGTTTGTTTTGCAGTTACATCCACCAGCGATGAACCCAATTCTTGTGGCTTATGGAAGCATCTCAGTAAGAAAACCTTTTTTTAAAAGTTCTTGTACTGCACACAATACATGTTTCTGAACATTATGGTTTGATTTCTGCGCCAAAAACAAAGAACAAACTCAATATAATACAAACTGTATTTACACAGAGATTCTCTGCTAAATCAAAGTTCTCAGGAATTATTTTCCTAGTTAAGGATGTTGACTTATAGTAAAATATAAAATGTTCCTGTATTAGTTTTCTACTAACAACATCTTATCTGGCGGCCCACAGCCTTCTCGCTATGTTTTGGATGTCATAAAGAAGGTCCGCTCCAGGTAAGAGAACATTCTCTCTCAAGTGGCCTGTGCTGCATATCTGCATGTTTAGTCAATCTGAAAAGCATGTGCGCAAGCGTTTCCTAATCTTCATGCACAGTTACACAGGTGTACACACACCTTTCTTTAGTCATGCTACATGATGGATGGTCACACAAGTGGGGGAATGAGAAGTTTAAATGACATTTTAACAGAAATGGCCAAAACCAACTACAAAGTTAGTCAATGTGTGTGTAGTTTGAGATATTTAGGGAAGTCTCCAAGTGTCCATCTGCTTGTTCTTTTTTGTACATTTTAACATTTGCTCTTATAAATAGGCCTTAGATGAGAAGCATTTAGATTTTTAAGTGTTTTGGATGATTGATATTTTTAAAGGAATTTCTAGGAAGTTATTGTGAATCCATCTTCAGGATTTATTCTGCACTCATTATTGCTTGATATTGCACCGTGTGCCGATGTGTGGCGATGCAGCGCGTTGTGCATATAAGATGAATGCTAGTTGCTTTATCAGTAGCAATGAAATGATTTTCTGACTTTCAGTGAGTTGGAGGTGTCTCTACTGGTGCTGCCGTTTCCTTATATCCCTGATCTGCTCTCACTCTTTAACACCTACATACAACAGGGAATTGAGGTGGAGCTGGTCTGCCGCTGCCTGTTCTTCCTGCTCAGGTATTTCGTAAGCTCTTCTTTTTTTGTAGCTCGGGTTCTAACTGACCAACTGACCAGCCCCTGCACTAGGAACAAAAACTGAAAAATATTTGTACATTTATTGTACGTAATATTGGGAATATTAATTTGAGATCTGAAGTTCATTAACAAAGAAGCAATGTGATTGAAACGTATTATAAAATGTCCACTGCTTAGCCACAACATTAAAAAACATTATGACCACTGAAAAGTGAAGTGACTAAGATTGATCTTGTTACAGTGGCACTTGTTACAGTCGGTTTTTGGAGTTGGTGCTTTGGAAGGAAAGGAATAAGAAGCAGGAAAAATGAGCGACTCTAAAGATCCAAGTGACTTTGACAAGGGTGACATTGTGATTGCTAAATGTCTGGGTTTATTCATCTCCAAAAATAGCAGATTTTGTGGGGTGTTCCTGGTATACAGTGGTAAGTACCTACCAAAGGTGATCCAAGAAAGGACAACGATTGAACTGACAAGAGTCTCATTGGTACCCAAGGCTCACTGATGCATGTTGGGAATGAAGGCTAAATACATCTGGTCTGATCCCACAGAAGAGCTTTAGTAGCACAAACTCTTTAAAAATGTGCTACTATAGCAGAAACTGTTAACAAGTATGATGTGTCACAGTGTCGGAACATATTGTGCATTGTAGCTTGCTGTGTATAGGGCTGTCTAACCACAGACCAGTCAGCTGGTGTTCATGTTGTGGCTGATCGGTGTATAATTGCTGTAAAATCTCTATTAAAATGCACACCTTCCAAAACCTACGATTTAAATATATTAAGCTTATATATTATATATTTATGTCACATAGAACAGTCCCTGACCAAGTGAGTATCACCTACATGTCAATTACCATCGTTTTTAATATTTGTATTCTGTTAAAGAATCCACTTTGGGCAAATCACCAGTAACCAGATGCTGCTGTCTATCATTGATGAGCTGAGGATGAACACAATCTCCAAAGTGCGAGAGATCAGGGTAAGTATGTTCCGCCTATAGCAAGCGCGACTGTCCTTTCGATGAGCAGCTTTACTCACTCTGTCTCTGCGCGGCAGGATGTGCTGGGCTTTAACAGTGCAGGCCTTCAGTTCCTGCAGAGGGAAATTGAGAGCAAAGAAGATGTGATGTTCTTCGCTGATGCCACAGATCGATTTGAGGAGAAGAAGAGAAAGAGAAGAAAGAGAGAAAGGGCCATACTGACCATCACATAAACCAATTCACAGAAAACAATGTCCCAGCTAGAAAAACGCCACCAGAGACCCTGTTTCCTGCAAGATTTTGGAGTTGTAGTTTTTTATAGGCTCGGATATGATTTGTGACTGTTTGTGTCAATTTCTATTTTTTCCTAAAAAGTTTAATTCACCAGCCTGCTGCCCGAGTCTTCTTTTAATTTATTTTATGTTTAAATTTCAAATACTTTGTGAGTACACAGCAAGGGGAAATCACGCTCTGCATTTAACCTATTCAAAGCAGGTAACACACACACACACACACGGAGCAGTGAGCAGCAAACACGCCCAGACACATTTCTTTAGCCGATTCTTTAGAGTGGAATTGAACTTAACAAAAATAAACTATTAACAAATGATTTATTTCATAGGAGACCATAGATGCAGGGATGTATATAGCTTATAAATGTTAGCCAGTGTTTTAAAATGTGTGCATTTTACTATCTAGACTGAACTGTTAAAGTATAATGAGACTGGACATGTGGTGCTGTATTGGCTGCTGAAATCACCCCAAACATGTTGGAGTTGTCACCAGAGCAGACTGCCCCCACTGGGATTTTTCATCATATTAATAGGAACCAGGAAATGAGGGAGCTTCTGCTTTATTCTCATAACGTTCCTGTGTATAAACCAGTGATGAAATGACCAAGAGAGCTTTATTAATATGTATATATCACTGACAGAAGCTAAGACAGACTTGAGTGTTTCACAGTTTAGATCACACAACTCAAGCTAGCCAAGGATGAACTGTCTCTGGTGCTTCGTGCCATAAACCAAAGGGAGGAATAAAAGCTTTTCTGTTTAGTGTCTGGTCCAGGCTTGACCGGAATTCAGGATACCGGTATGCTTTATGAATTTACAGCTACATATCTAACTTAAGTAAAAAGATCAGTGTGTGTGTACTAAATTTACCAAATTCCATCTAAATTCACTGTCACATGACTGACTGTAGAACACATTTGATGTTTGAAGAGCTCTGGTTTTGTTTCTTGGCCCTGTTGTACACTTTTTCCACTAACTACTTGTTTCATGTTACACCCACATCAATCTGTTCAGTGCAGAAGTGAAATACAAAGGGAACAGTTCAAGAATGCTACTCGGTTCAAGTTAGTGTCATCCTAGCTGTTTATTTCAAAAGTGATGGCTGTAAATACGCTGAGCTTTTTTATTCTTTTTTTTCAGTATGACATGTCATTGTGATATGGTCGCAGTCAAACATCGACTCATGAACATCCAGAAACACTGCTGTACTAGCTGTTAGTCTAAGAAAGATGTGTATTGTTAGTCCAAGCAAAGAAGATGAGTAAAGAACCAGAACTAAGAAGCACTTGCTTGCCTTTGGATTTTAAACATGACGACTATCTCACACAAACTGGAAAATGTTAAGTCAGCAGAAGGTTAAAAATAATTAAATAGTGTCCATATACAGTAAGAGTGGTTTTAAATATGATCAGGGTTAAAAAATTTCTGCCAAGTAAAATGCAAAAAAAACCCCCAAAAAACCTGTTCCATTCAACAATGTGGCGGAAGATGAGATGGTGTGAGCATACATGACACCCATGTTTAAAATGCTTTACTTTTTCATTTCAATCACTAATGTGTTTATGTCTCAGGTGAACATGGCTCTAAAGAACAATCATTTGCTCATTATTTACTTTTATATCCTGTTATTGCTACTGATTTTTAATCTTAACTCTGTATTTTTGTAAAGGTAAGTAGAGTTGCAATATTCTCAACTCACTCATTTTCCGAACCCCTTAATCCTCTTAATGGTCACAAGTTCCTGGTGCCTATCTCAGTAAACCCTGAACAACTCGCCAGACCACTCACGCCTAGGGGCAATTTGAAACAACAAACTAGCCTAGCGTGCATGTCTGAATTGTGGGAGGAAACCAGAGTACCTAGAGGAATCCTACACAAGCATGGGGAGAACATGCACACAGAAACACCCGAGCCCGGGAATAAATCAAGGACCTTCTTGTTGTGAGGCAGACATGTTAACCACTATGCCACACATATCGTGATGTGTCCTCCCTTTTTCCAGCCTTCAGTCCTGTAAAACTCAAAAACACCCTATTATAAACACTTTCCCTTGTTAAGATTGTCTCCTGCCACCACTAAAATGAACATTTGCACTAAAACACTCTGCATTGTGTGAGGGGTGTGAAGTTTACATTTTTTTTTTTTTTTTTTAATTACATTTTGTGCATGAATGTACGGATTTGTTTCTTGGCCCCTGTGATTCAGCTCTACACGAGGTGTTACCTGACGTATAGTTTGTGTTAAACAGTTATTCTGTGTTGCTATAACATTTCTCTCTGATTCGGGTTCTCTCTGATTCCAGAAAGAGTAAATGTTATGAAGTGAGGTCTATTCTTTGCTAAAGCTATAAAGACAGTGGTTTGCTAAAAAAAAAAGCATAAAGAATTCTTAAAAAAAAAAAAACTTTTAAAAGGGTGCACAGTTCTCACCCATCAGCAGCAGGAAAAAGCTGAATGAAGCTAGCATATTATTTTGAGTGATAACTTCAGTATAAGTTACAGCACTGGGTGGCAGCATTGACTTTCTAAAATTCTTTCTGTAACCAGAGCCATGCTGATAACTACAGTCCACACAAATTAGTTTAAAAAAGCATTCTAAAGAAATTAATAAATGAATAATAATATCAGTAAAAAAATAAATAATAATGCAGATACTGATCATCATTTTCAAATCTGAGTTTTTCAGAAGTAAACTGATCACTAATTCCTCATGCCTCATACATTAGAGTATGATTAAGTCACATTTCTACTTATAACAGGTGACATAAAGTAACAGTAGAGCTCTTTCAAAACATGAAGAAATACTGTACCATACCAAGAATGTTACTACTGTAATAAACTATTATAGACATGTGCACCTCATATTACTACCCATAAACAGACACTCAATCTTTCCCTGTGAGTGCAATGAAGAAGGTCCTGAGTCCCAGTTTGAGTCCCGGGCTTGTGTAGAGTGTTTCTATGTGGAGTTTGTGTATTTTCTCCGTTCTTATGTGGGTTTCCAAGTGAGTTAGTGAGTATATACCAGAATTGTTTTTTTTTTTCTCTGACTTTTTTGTTACAAAATTTTGATCATCTTTTTCTGAAGCTTTTTATTTGTTGGTTTGAATTTGTCCTTTAATTTCCATGTTTCCTTTATCTTTAGCTCTCTTACAGAGGCACACAGCTTTTGTTTTTCTGTCATATTTTGTGACAAATATAGTTTGGAGTTATTCATGTTTCTTTGGTTGTAGCTCTCATCTTAGCAGAAGCAAAGCAGCTCCACAGCACAATGCTGTCACCACCATGCTTCACCACGTGACTGGTGTTTTTGGGTGATAAGCTGCCTTTCTTTTTGTACCAAACATATCCACCATAATTATGTCCAAAAGGTTTGAATGTGGTCACACCAGGTCATCACACATTTTACACATGCTTTGGTGTGATTTAGGTTGGATCGGATTATTTATTTATAATTTCTTTCTGAAATAGGGCTTCCATAAATGTCACTGTGGTGCCCAGTTAATGATGATGGGCATTCCAGTGTTTCAGGAGGGAGGGAGAGGGAGAGAGGGAGAGCTCTACCTTCCCAGACTGTGGATCAGTGTTTAATGAAAATTGGTAGAACTAGAAAAAAATGGAAGTTTTGTGAGGTCTTCATTAAGCGGCTTTGTCAGATGGTGTTAGTGAAAACATGAGATCAGCAATTCTGAGCTTAAATAGGCTTAAAATCATTTGATCTGTCAGTTATCCTATAATATGCCCCATTAATCTGTAGTCAATATTCCTTCCGGTTGACCCAGTCTTGCCAATTAACAGATGTTTACAGATGCCGCAACGGTCTAATTTCCTAAATATCCACAGGGGAAGGAAATCTGGGACAGCCGGCATGTGTCCAAAGATTACTGTGGTCATAACAATATGTGTTTGGTCTATTGACCAGTTGGTGTTTGAACGAATTTGTAGTTAGGAAAATATTAAGTCTGAATCCAAAAGTGTTCATAAATGTTTTGTAAATTGTGGCTGTATTACATCCAATATGGGAAATATGGCAATGTAATCCATCCATCCATCCATCCATCCATCCATCCATCCATCCATCCATCCACTATCTATACTGCTTATCTGTCAGGGTCATGGGGAAGCTGGAACCCATCCCAGCTCTCTTTGGCAAGAAGTGGGTTACAACCTGAACAGGATACCAATTAATTGCATGTCCAGCACAGAGATGGAGGGAAAATCATTCAAACCTACAGGCAACGTAGATTTGCCAGTTGACCTAAACTGCTTGCATTTGGGTTGTAGGAGGAAACCAGAGCACCCTGAGGAAACCTATGTTGGCATGGGGAGAGCATACAAAATCCACACAGAGAGATCCCTGTCATCAGTGATGTTTGAGCCCAGAACCTTCCTGCTGTGAGACACCAGTCCTAAACACTGCACCGCAGTGCTCCCCCTAAAAATGACAAATATTACGTTTTTCTTTAGTTACTTATAAATTATTGAAACTGTCCTGCGATGGTCTGGCGAGCTGTCCCTGGTGTACTCTGCCTTTGCCCAGTGTCAGCTGAGATGGGTGCCAGCCTCCCCGCGACCCTAATTAAGATTAAGTGGTTCAGAAAATAAATGAATGAATGAATGTGCTATTGGAACAATGTTTATGGATGAAATGCAATCTTCATTAGTGATGATTTTTCTTTGATCAAGAACATAATGACTCTAGCCCATGCCAGAATAGCCTATAAGAAGCCAAAATTGATCCCTGACATGAGATGGTCATCCTCTTGAAAGAATCCTGAGAGAGAGAGAGAGAGAAAGAGAGAGAGAGAATGAAAATATCTGGAAGGCCAGAAGCCTGTCAACGAATACCTACCCCCACCTATTTGCCACTCAGACCACCCAGACTCCACAAAGACAGCATGTCAATCATCAGCCATACATACACTCTCAGACACCAAACAGAAGGACATTTTCACAAGATGAAAAACTTGTTAAGCAACAAACATAGGAAAAAAGTACATTTTATTACAAATAATAATAATAATAATAATAATATTAATAATAATAATAATAATAACAATAATAAAATAATCTAGATGAAGCCATCTATAATACAAAAATGTAATTTTATTTTTTTTAAATGTAATACTGCTGAATTCTGCTGGCAGTTTATGCTAATCTGGTACATATCTTGATGCATATATCATATATTGTAGAAATACCTACGCAAATTGTGATATGATATCTATGTCATATTGCCTGCCTCCAGCTCACTCACACTCACACACACAGAAGGCAGAGAACACAGAATGTCTCCAAGTTTTGACATGTCCATTTCATCTGTCAGCACGGAGGTCATAAGACCACAAGCTATTTCTAATCTTTTCTGTCAGTTATCGGACTTCAGTCTAAATCACGACCTGTCCCTCCTCATCCCCTCTCAGTGGAGCCCAAAAACACAGCCCAGGGGCTCAATGTAATCCTGCTAACACTAATAACACCTCCACTACAGCATCAACACCCACAGAGGGGCCCAGATCCTCCCCAAATACTCCACAACAAAGGCTGAACATGAAGCCCTGACTGCTTCATATTAGTGTTTAATTAGGTTAAAGAGTGTGCCTCTGCATGCACTGTGTTTCTCCACAGAGCAGTAACCCAATTGAAGTCGTCTATTCTTTCATGGCTCAGATCTGGAATTCCGATGAGGTGCCATCAGTGTGAAAACAGGGCCTGCTGCAGCCTCCAGCCATCGCTGATCTCTCACTCATGTGATTAATTCAATAAAACCATTAAGCCTGACTCGTTCCCTCTCTACAACTTCACACATATGAACACTCACCTACACATATTCAGGTGGATACAGGAATATGAAAGCACCCGTCCACACTCCCTCAGGCGTTCTAACACTCACAGATCTCTGCTTAGCACCTTCATACGTTACAGATAGCCTTTTTAACACCGACTAAACAGAGCCAGACCCGCTCTCCAGAGATCTACGCTGAACCCTGAGAATGGAGAGGAATAAGAGTGAGAAGAGCACGAATCTTCTTCATATTCACAGTTTTTTGTGTGAGTGCAAAAGGAAAGGAAGAAATCCGAAATGCCTTCTGCCTACTAGTGTTTGCGCTTTCTCCAGACATGAGGTGTAGTATGCATGTAAAATGTCGTTCATATATTCCAAGCCACCTGGATTATATTTTTTATTTGATTAATCTGGTTGATGCTCATTAATCTCTCTAAGATGACTTGATTCAAGTACAATGCCGGTGTGTTTCATTTTACTCCTTACCAATATTAACGTGAGCAAAAAATTTAAATGAAAAGCAATTTAAATCCATCATTTGTCACTCTGCACTTACAGCATTTTTAAATGTGTTTATTTTGGCTTTTAGTATTCCATTACATGCTCATTTGATATCTTGTATCAACATGAGCAGAAACCACAGTGTTTGTACTTGTGTGATGACATGAATCCCTGCCCTGGCTGTGTTCTGTAATGTGCAGGCAGCTGACTGTTCCTCTCTTGTGTTCTGACCTCATGGGGACACAACACACTCTGTTCTCTCTGTCCAGGTCCTCCCTGGCAGACTGCCACAGAGCAGCAGGGGAACTTCATTCTAGAGGTGCCTTATGTACTGCCTGAATGGAACGAATTGCAATGGGCTACATTTTTGGCTGTATCATATGATAGAGTCGTGTGTCTGCACTCCAAAAATAAAATGTGTGTGTGTGTGTGTGTGTGTGTGTGTGTGTGTGTGTT
>JBCNYG010000012.1:38133852-38144119 GCA_039654305.1 Porochilus rendahli | reverse complement strand
CACGTTATATGGCCAAACTTTTTTATAAACATATTTAACATGTTAAATGTGAATTAAAGATGTCCTTTAAGATGCTGTCTGCCCGGTCGTTCCTTCCTTTCTTTCTTTCTTTCTCTCTTTCTTTCTTTCTTTCTTTCCTTCCTTCCTTCCTTCCCTGTATCTCTCATTATGAAGACAACAGTCTCAAGAGGGGTATTTCTTTGCCCAATAAGGGGGAATGCAACTGTTCTAATTTTGTGAATGCCTTCAAAACAAATTTTAAGTTTGTGTGAAGTGATTGTCAGCAGACCCAGACATTTGCCACTGCGGTAAACAGGATGATCTTTTAATAGATGATGATGAGTAGGCATGATCTGTCAGTAGAGACAGAAGGTGAAGGAGGGTGGACTTCTCTCATCCATCATCTTTCTATGGGGTGGATCATTAATGCACAACAACATTGTTCACAGCTTATCAGAAAGTTTATTTCACACCCAGACATGTTCACAGGAGCCTGACAGATCATCCAGTTTGACAAAGACAGATGAATCCAGAAAGTCAGCTGAGTCCTGAGGACTGGGGAACTGGGCTGGAGGAGAGAGCATTCTAAATATAGGGGATATGAGGCATGGTTGGGTTGATGATAGGCAGATGGAGTGATAGGATGGCACTGCTTGGCAGGAACATTCCAAGTTATCCACTTTCTCTGAGTATAGTATCTTACAAATCATGGCGAGGTCTGCAGGTATGAAGTGTAAAAAGTAATATAATATTATGGTCTTAAGGATCATAGAAATCACAAAATTCCTTTTGATGTTAAGGCTTAAACATAAGAAGAAATCAAATAAATTCTTAAACCTAAAATGTATTTAAAAAAAATATATATTTTTATTATTGTGGCGGCATGGTGGCGTAGCATTTCCATCTCACAGTATGAAGGTCCTGTGTTTGAGCCCTTTGCTCGGCAAAGGTGTGGAGTTTGCATGGGTTTCCTCTGGGTGCTCTGGTTTCCTTTTACAGTCCAAAAACATGCCTTTGGCTAACTGGTTATTCAGAATTTTCCATACGTGTGAATATAAGTGTGAATGGTTGTGTGCGTGTTCCCCCACGGTCTGATGAGATGTTCAGGGTGTACCCCGCCTTTGTCTGGAGTTGGCTAGTAAGAGTTTCAGCTTCCCTGAGACCCTAGCATATGCTAAAGTCATTCAGAATATGAGATGGGATGAGATTTTTGTTGTTGGATACTCAAATGTACAAGATTCTTTTTCTTGCTCAAAGATTTCATCTGTAATCAAATAATAGCCGGGTTAACCTGAAGCACAAGGGTCATTCTCCTGAATGGGTGCCATTTGAGTCGCCGGAAGAATATATGCACAATTTTATTATTAAAAAAAAGTGTCCTGCACATCAGTCAATATATCTAATCAATATTAATTTTAAGAATACCATATTAAAACATTAAAAAAGTAACTAGAGCAATGAAAAAAATATTGTTTCCTAACTGTCTCCATCACCACACCTCACCATGCAATCTAATGTTTATAATCGTTAAGAAATCATACTATTGAAATCAAACTGAAGTGATGCACCATATGCCAGATACTCACTGAATTGATATTTTAAACAATATATTATTTAAAAGACACATTTTTACTGGTGTCCCCAGATGTTCACTCAGTCCTGTTAGCCTAACACAGCCCCCTTTTGAATTTTTTTTTTGAACATTATGGTCACATGATTAAGTCACATGTTCAACAGGAACTTGCATCACTTGAATCTTCTGGCAATAATGTGGAGATCAAAAGTAAGTTCACTCATGGTTTCCCCCAGATGAGATTTTAAGAATGACTGAGAGGGTCAATCACCATGTACTGTCCTGTAACCTGAAATGTTTCCTAGATATAATTTTGTTTATTTTACTAATGCTCAGTGACCTCATGCTATTAGCATGAATGCTATGTGGCTATATTTCATGTATTTGTATACAGTATAATATGTGGAATGTAAATAGTAGTAAAATATTTAAATGGTTCCTCCATTCTTAGACTGATTACTCTGGGATATCGTACATTTAATCATGACTGGCTTTAGATCTTGTACTTCTGGGAGAATTGGATTCCAGTCCATCATGATGTCAGTGCTATCACTACTGGAGTGATCAATCACAGGTTTATTCTCCACCTGTAGCAAAAACAATAAAGATATAAACTTTACTTGTACGCTTTAACACTATCACTTGATACATGTAGGAATAACAGACTCTTTCATGTGTATGTATCTTCCTTTCATTTTTAAATGCTGGGCTCTGTTTGTATATGGATTCTGTGTGGATTGTTTATGCAGTAAACAATTAGATGCAAGGCAAGCTGTGGTTAACATGTCCACCTCACTGCAAGAGGGACCTGGCTTTGAGTCCTGGGCCTGGTCAGGGTGTTTCTGTGTGAAGTTTCCATGCTCTTTCAATGCTTGTGTGGGTTTCTTTTGGGTGCTGCGGCCTCCCTGCAAAAGCAGTTTGGCAAATGATGAAATGATGACAGTTAGATGTGTTTTAATCCTTGCAGCTTAAAGCTGTGTCTGGTCTTCACAGGAAGTGGTGATAAATCTGTTTTCATTGAGATTATAACTCAAATAAAATATCATCATCTTTATCACACAAATATCACTTGCCCATATGTTATCATGTTTAACACACATATATTCATTTTTTGTAGAAATTATGGCTATTAATGTTGTTGTTTTGAAAATATAGAATGGTGTAATTCTGCTTCATGTATAGCTTTGCACTTCGACTGGCAGATACTTCAGAAAAGCGAAACGCTAAATTAATTTACTGCAATACCAGTTTTATACTTCGTGCTTTATCAAGATTTACTCGTGGGATCAACTTATACTTCTCTCGAAGAAATATTCGTCCTCCCAGCTTTTTACTAAGCCCTTACAGTATGTAGACTTTTAAGACTATTTTAAAAAGTAATTCTTAGAAGCTTTATACACACCGAGCCTGACATGGGTTTTAGGTTACTGGTGATCCCTATCTCATAAATGAGAATCATCATTCCATTTCAAAAGGGGAGCTTAAGAGCACAACTGTCAGCATAGCAAGTCAATTTATAGCACCATCTCCCTCCTCAGTTCTTATAATTTGATTTGATGGGTAACCTTATCCACTGAATCCAGCATAGTTTTAGGACTAGCGCCAACTCTCAGTGTCCCATCCTTCTATTTCCACTGTGAAAATCCCAATGTATCCCTTCCACTACCCCATCACACTACACCCTGCTGAGTACAACTCCCTCGCTCAGTGTAATCAAAACTTGTCTGGTTTATCATGTATGCAGTATAGAATGAGGAACAGACATCAGTTTGGAGGGGATTATATTGTCGTTTGATTCATTTGATCTTATTGTCTTTTAAACATTGCACTGAAAGCCATCAGGCTGTGTGCTCTATCATATACTGTTGCCGTAGCACACTGTAGCGGCTAGAGTCATGTGCAAACCCTCAGAGGAACAGGTGCTACTGTTTACAGGGGGTATGTGAATGAAGATGATAAAAAAGTGCATAGCCTGTTGAATAAAAATAATGATAACAATAATAATAATTATTATTATAATAATGTTCAAGCAGAACAAAACAAACCATAATGTATTATGTAAAAAGATCCACCTTTTATTTCAGAACGTGGCTGTGGTCTTGATCAACATATATAATTTGAGAATGAGGCAGTCTCATATGTTGCGGTCTCCTAATCTTTGAGGAGAGTGACAACACTGTTGTTTTTTAAAAGAATATTTCATGATGTAGAAAAGTATCTTTGAACTGTTGACTGTATGATAGCATTGACCGTGCACAGTTTGGGATTTCTTTAACTGTTAGATGGTGTTTTTAAAAAATAATGGTACAAATATAGCAATTTTGTCAGTATCAACACTAGCATAGCTATCTTTCATCCCAGTTCAGTGAAAACAAGTTTAATGTTCTTTACAGAATGCATCCATATGTATCCATCCATGAATCTATCTATCCAGCCATCAATCATCTATACTGCTTATCCATCAGGATCATCGGGAAGCTAAAGCCAATTCCAGATGACTTTGACAAGAGGTGGGTTACAGCCTGAAGAAGAGGCCAGTTTATTGCACGGACACGGACACAAACACCCATTCAGGTTTACATTCACATGCACTGGTAGAACAAAGCCTCCTGTACGAGTAGGGATCTCTTTATCAACAATGAATTATTCATCAGAGAAATTAATCTTGCTATTTTTGTGCAATTACTGCTGTCTTTGTTTCATTATTCACAATACCTACAGAACTATTGAAGCTTCAGCTTTGTAGGCCTATGGGATATACTCTATATATTAAGCCATGAATATTCATAAATCGGATTTTTTTTTTAAAAACTAAAAACTCCAGGATTTTAGAATTGGCCCCTTTTACCACCCTATTTTGCATTTGAAAGAAAAACAACAGGATTTGAAATTCACATCATGTCAGTTCCATGTAGTGAATGTCACCCTTTCAACTATTTCAAGAGTTGAGGCAACAGTTTTTCATGCTATGGATGGCAGACTTTATTCATAATAGAAATGTTTTGTATACTCACTCAGGCATTCATTTGCTGAATCGCTTAATCCTACCAGGGTCGCAGGGAGGCTGGAGCCTATCTCATCTGACACTGGGTAAAGTCAGGGTACACCCTGAACAGCTAGCCAGTCTATCACAGGGTAACACACTACCATTCACATTCGCACTTACACCTAGGAACAATTTGGAACAGTCAATTTGCCTAATGTGCATGTCTTTGGGGTGTGGGAGGAAACTGGAGTACCTGAAGGAAACTCCGCACAGAAATGTCTGAGCCCAGGACTTGAACCTAGGACCTTCTTGCTGTGAGCCAGATGTGTTAACCACTACGCCACCATGCTGTCTATGTTCTGTAAATTAAGAGATTTTAAGGCAATAAATCTAACTGTAATAAATGATATGGCTTGTATAGTGTAATAGTCAAGTGCCTTAAGCAGAGGGCTGTCAAGAGACCAACTTCACTGAATTGAGGCTCCTGCTGCTATACAGTATCTCATTAAGATACAGCAGGATGCTGCATATGGTTGTTAACGGATGGATGGATTGGAAAAAGATGGATTGGAAAAAGTATTTATAGGTGACTGTGTAGTTCTGATTAATTTTGTTTTACTTTGAATTTATTGCCATGCTACTGTTCGCTGATCCACTATGTGAGAACATTTCAGAATAAACCAAGGCATTTCAGAACATCCCAGCCAGGAGCACTGAGCTTTCATCAGCTCCAAATGATTTACATTACATCATGAGCGTTTATTTTCTGTCAGTCTCCATATCCAAACACAGCCAGACATGCCCCCTTATATAAGAGGGCAAAGGTCAAACAAGTTTAAGCCCATTATAAGCTGAAACAAGAGGAGCATTATTTTCTTATGACAGATAGAAACTTCTTTTTAAGACCTATTGACATTAAGCACATCAACTAGAATCTGGTCAGAATGTCAAGAAGAAATCTTCACTGTGTAGTAAAGACTATGGTGTTGCTATAACAGCTCATTTAACAGCTTTGGCTAAGCCTTTCAAAGATACGAAAAGTACTAACAAATGTGTTTTGGAGCTATTACTCTCAGCAGAAAATATACGGTGGTGAAAAAAATTACTTCTGCTGCTAAACTTTTCCCCACTTGTATTGTATTTCAGACCAATTAATCAATTAGTTAATGGATGCATGTGTGTGTAATACAGGCTGGCAATGCCTAATAAGTCCCTCCTGCTGGCCAGATGTGCTGTTAAAAGATGACTTCACCCATCGTCAGAAGCATGGTATTATAAACCGGGGACTGACATGAATCCTGGCAGAAAGCTGTCTGGTGTGCTCCCTCCAGTGTCCTTTGTTTAATGTTTAAGCATATGTTCAAGATTCAAGATGCTTTATTGTCATCTCAAATACATATAGCTGACATAGTACATAGTAAAATGAAACTACGTTTCTCCAGGACCTGGTGCTACAAAAACATACAACATATATATCAAATTCGGGCTGCAACCAAGGTTTTTGTCCTAGCCACATAACGTGCAAAGTGTGCAACGAGGTGCAAACCAATGCAGTACAAAAACAATAGAAAGGTCTTAATTCCTGTACTATGTTTAATGCTTTTGCATATGTGAGAGTGTGCGTGTACAATATGTATTACATTATGTAAAGACAGCATAGCATAGATTTGTATTGTATGGGGAAAAAAGCCCATCTGATAATGAGCATTCTAGAGCTGAGAACAATGTATGAGCCAGATGAGACTAGAATAATCCCCCAACCACTGTATGAGGTCTGCAGACCAGCTTTACTGTGAAATTAAAGGAAGTAAATCTGTACTATGCAATTTTTTTATTGTGTTCCAACTGTGGATCTATTGTTTGTATAATTGTATAAATGTGTAACATTTCATTGTTTATTTTAATGAGTTTTTATATCATGTTAACGACCTGCATCAATCACAGACAATACCAGACAGTACCTAGGATGAGTGGTAAATCATGCATAAAAATATCTACAGGCCTGAGTTTTTGTGAGGAATTAAGACAGGCGCCCGCCTTAACTTTATTTTTAAAATGATAAAAACTTGATGCAGAGTATTGTCAGGACAGTAAGGAAGGACATTATTAAGTACTGCACTTGGGTGCATGTTTTTTCGAGTATCTGTTTTGTAATTTTTCTGAAAAGTTTGCCGCCATGCATGTATATATATTTAATAGATATATATAATAGATATTGTAAAAATGCACATGTTTCAGCACTTCCAGAAAAGTCTGCGTTGTGATAACAGCGGAAACAATGCAGGATATTCTGGAAATCTCTTGTTTTGGCTACATGAAGTGTGTGTGGCATGGAGCAGCGTAGACTGTTGAGGTGGATGGGGGGGGTGGTGGTTTGGGTTGTTAGTTGTCAAGAGCTTTTCTCGCAAACAAGGCATGTTTTACAAACATTTCCAAAATGTAAAAATGAAAAAATTAAAATAAAAAAAATTACTATTTACTTGAAAAACAAAATATAAATTAAAATTACATTCACACACAAATAAACACACTTTGACCAATTTCACCTCAGTGGCATCCTAAACCAGATGTGTTTCATCTGGCACTTTGCACAGGCATCTAGCTCAACACATGGAACATTCCAAAGCCAGACATTTCTAAAGCTAAATAAATCACCACAGATTGAGTGTGACATGGAGGACATAACAGGTAGTGACTGTGTAGAAAGAGAGAGTATTTATTTTATTTATAGAAACAAGGATGAAGGTGAAGGATCTAAATTGGCCTATCAAGCACAATTAAATTGAAAAGGGGGATTAGCAAAGATTGAAAAATTCTGATACACTTACATTTATCTCACAAGTTCATAAAATTTGAATAAGGTGTTCATTCATTTTATGTTTGTGCCTTCAGTCAAATCGGCCTCTGGGTGATTCTATTTCCACATAATCTCTTAACTGATTTATTTTACAAGGTAGGTTGCCAGGTTTTCCCTAACTCTCCACAGCACCTGGTATTTCCAGGCAGTCTCCCAACCAAGTATTAATCAGGCCTGACCCTGATTAGGTTCTGAGATCAGATGAGATCGGGCATTCATAGAGTGATTGAAATGGGTTCATTAATTAGGTGACATTAAATAGATCCTCCTGTAGTCTTATTTATATCTGGGTCTAGTGGTTTCTTTGGCTCTGGTGGTTATTGAGGTTTGCCAAAATCTAAAGAGCTTTCTAGGGCATTCAAGAGGGGTCACGGACGTCTGTGAGTCTGGCAAGGGATTTAAAAATATCTCTAAATTATGTGAAATAAATACAACCACAATATCAGAAAGACTGATTATACATAACGGTATGCTGGAATTAAAAATTAAAACGTCCATCCGTCCATTCGCTGTACTTTATTGTATCTTATTTTAGACTAAAAACAATAATATAGAATCAATTTTTGTCCTGTATGGTTCTCAAAACAATACAGCAGCACGTTATCTGATGTTTTACCTCATGATTCCCATTAAATAAACCCATTACAATGTTGATTCCTGCAAAACATTTAAAAAAAAGCTATGATGCTAAGGTATTTACCATGTTGTAATATTGTTATTCCTTCTCACTTCCCTTAAAAGATGTTTAAGGACTGAAGACACTGAGCATGTAAGGTGTTATTTTGTCCCATTGTTCCTGTAAACAGGTCTTAGGTAACAGGTCAAACTTAAAGCACACGGGCCATATCTGGCCCACTAACTAGTATAATGTGGCCCGCAAGAGCTTTCAAAAGATGTGATTATCATAATTGCTTTGCATCGTCCATTACCATGAACCATAATTAATTGTGCACCACTAGGTGGCGACAACCAATTTCAAGTAAACAGCTGGTCATTCACACCTCAAGAAAGATTGCAAGCTAGCGTGTCGCTCTCAAGCTTTGTTAGAAAAGGAAAGTGAATAAAGGAAAAATGGGAAAATGTCTAATATAATTTTTTATTCATTTCATGGTTGCTCTTTTTTTGATAGGTGTTCACTGATTATTTGGCCCTTGATGTACTAGAAATGGTGATGTATCCTTCAGTAAAAAAATTAATTTGACATGCTTGTCTTAAGAAGAAGGTCAGTGCTGTAAGCAGGCCAGTCCAGCAGCAGCACATTCCTCCACAACTTTTTAATGTGTGTAGAATGGGTTTTTGCATTGTCTTGTTGAAATATGAGTGAAAAATGTTCCAAAATTTCAGCGTACTTTTCTGCTTTAAAATCGTGCCACCACAGAAGTGTAAGCTACCTTTGCCAAATGCATTGACGCAACCCCATACCATTGTGACCCGGGCTTTTGCTGATAACAGTCTGGATGGTTCTTTTTGTCTTTGTTCTGGAGAATAAGGCATCTATGACTTTCAAAAAACATCAGGAATACTATTTTTCTGACCACAATACATGCTTCCACTGTGTAAAAATCCATTCCAGATGTCTCCGATCTCAGAGAAGACAGGGCTTCTGGACACAGTTAAAAGAAAGCTTTTGCCATTACCCCCCCCCCTTTTTTTTTTGCACAGTAAGGTTTTTAGCTCATATTTAACACACTGTAGTGCTTTACAAAGATTTGCCAAACTAATCCTGAGATTATGTAGTTATTTTAGCTCTTGAGTGTTTAGTGAAATCCTGGAAAATCATACATGCACTGGAATTCCTCCAGATTCCTTGAATCATTTATTGATATTATGCACTGTAATGGGTGAAATGTTCAAATCCCTTCTTCTCTATCTTTCTTTAAAAGGCATTTTAATAACTTTCTCATGAACTCCTAGACAAACTAGAGAGCCGTTGCTCCTTAAATATTAGACCTTTCCTGGATACTGCTTTTGTGCCAAATCATGATTACAATCACTTGGTGGCAACACCTGTTTCACTTGTTTCCCCAAATCACATCATTATTTACTTGTTTTACCTCATTACTGACCTTAATTTGTCTTTCCTAATTTTTTCAGTGTTGCAGAGCTTTAATACAGGAATGAATGTAGACCAACAAATTAAATAAACTTGACACACAAAATATGACATATCTTGGGTTCAGATCATCTGTAATGAAATACATGTTCAAGAAACTTTTTTAAATTTGTATTTTTCTTACAGTCTCAAGATTTTCTTATTTCAGTGTAAGGAAAATCACTTACAAGTGGTATAGATTTCAGACACCCTCAACCCAAGAGTTCTAAGACCTTAAAATTTCATAAGAGGAGCTGAACACTACTTTTGCAACTGTTGTAGTGAAAGTACATATACCTACAATGAAAAAGAGTCTTAACAAATCTTACCTGCATAGGAGGCATGCAAGCAAAAAAACTTTATATCTAAAAAGAACAGCAGATTAAAAACCAATCGAATATAGGCAAAGTAATGTACTCTGGATAAATAAAATCAAGTATCAGATAGAGTTGTTTGGTCTCAATCAAGGTAAATGTGTTTTCCAGGAGAAGTGGGTGGCTGTGAAGTAATAGGTATAGCAAGCTAGTGGGTAGGATCATAAATAAGGTCCACAAGGAAGGCAACAGTGGCAGTATGATTGCTGTCTTTATTGTAAATATATATTTTTTTCAATTCATGGGTCTGTAGGCTAAATATACTCATTCATTCATTTATTCATTTTCTGAACCGCTTATTCCTAATTAGGGGCTGGCGCCCATCTCAGCCGACTCCGGGCGAGGGCGGGGTACACCCTGGACAGCTCGCCAGGCCATCGCAGGG
>JBCNYG010000012.1:38058591-38070838 GCA_039654305.1 Porochilus rendahli | reverse complement strand
GGGGGAGAAAACACACACACACACACACACACACACACACACACACACACACACACACACACACACACACACACACAAATGTTTGGAACTGAGGGAAGAATCTAAGGTACATGGAGGAAACCCAAGCATCATGGGGAGAACATGCAAGCTCCATGCAGAAACACCCTCACTGAGCCTGGGACTTCTTCCTGTGGGACGGACATGTTAACCAATACACCATCATGCTTCCCCTACATTTTTTAGTTAGTTTGTTTGTTTGTTTGTTTTTGCTCTACTGTATTAATCCTGCAAGGGAAATTATTGCCTCTGCATTTAACCCATCCAAAGTGAGCTCACACTTGGAGCAGTGGGCTGCCACATACATTGGGGCCCCGGAGAGCAGTTGGGGGTCAGGTGCCTTGCTCAAGGGCACCTCAGCCATGAATGTGGAGGAAGTGCAGCCGCAGCTCAGTCCCCCACCACCACACATTTTTCCTGCTGGTTTGGGAATCGAAGCAGTGACCTTGCATTCCCAAATCCGTTTCTCTAACCATTAGAACACGGCTGCCCCCATTAAATCAGCTATCAACTTTTTCAAGTCTTGGTTCACGTTCTGACCCACAACAGTACTGTCTACATACCACGATACTGCCTTAGCACATCATCGGTGTTTGAGGTGTAACACTACCTTCTCTGTGTCTGTAGAGGCACATCCTAATCACCACAGTAAAGTTGCGCATGAAGCCACTTGATTGGCAACGCTACCACAGAGAATATTATCATACAAATCCATGTGAATGATTATTGGGAAATAATATCCAGATTTGTTGGAGATTCTCCAAATTATGAAATCATGCACTCAACAAAGTATCCAATCATTACTAGGCCAGAGTCTAGGAAACAGGTGTTTCTAATACATAGGGATGTCTTCATGGTCCACTACGTATTCAGAAGATTCAGATCTGATATTTCAGAGGTGAAACGAAGCACTGATGGGAGATGATTTGAGTGGGACTTAGAAAGAAAGGAATGAGGAGAGTAATTGAGAGCGAGGGGGGAAAAGACTCACGTCTGAAGACATCCATGTAATAGATGCTGATTATGCTTCTAAATCACTGCGCCTGGATAATGAGAATTATAACCAAGAGAAGAAGAGTGACTGAATATGTATTAAAAGCAGACATGATCAGTTGCGAAATGTAAAGGGAAAAAAGAAAAGAAAAGAAAACCCTTCAACATCCAACCAAGCCACTTCCTGTCTTTCTCTCAGAGCTGGCGGTACTGTACGTTAACATGAATGATAGTTATTTACTTTTTTTAATCAAACAAACAGAACTTTTAAACCATTATTATTTATTGATTTATAATTTCCATTTTCAGAGCCTCATGAGCTTACTCGGTCTCCTGCACATGGCAATAATAGAGACATGTTTGAAGGAGACATAGATTTACATTCACTGTCCAGTCCAGAAGAACCAATCTGAGTTGTACTGGGTGCGAAGGGTACTGGCCTGTATCCTCCGTTTCATGCTTGAAAAAATGTGGATCTTTTAACAACTATTGTAAAAGTAGATTAAACAGCATTTTAAAAATGTTTATGTCTTTGGAGGCCTGACAAATATGTCCTTTATTTCACAAAATATTGACAAAATGTTATTTTGGTAACAAGCTTATGACCCACTATTTACATTTCCTGCCTATTTGGGAAGCAAATGATTGTCCCTGCTTTACAATGTTGATAGACCTATTTCACAAACAACTGAAAAAAAAAAATCAAACTTACTAATGCATACACAGGCTGCAAAAATAGTATGTGATGTAGAAATTGTATTTCATTGCTGAGGTTTTGTGCTTGGCACCCATATTTACTGCACATTTGTTTTTTCATATAGAACTTAAATACTTTACACTAATACAGCACTCCAAAACATACATTTATTACTCTGGTATTTTATGTTTTCCACACATCAACATTAAAGCTTAGTGTCTAAAAAGGTGATAAACTCCCAATTTGGTTATGCACATTCTAATAAAATCAGCAAGGACAAATTTACCGAAAGTAACAGTCCTCCAAATCCAGTTCCTGCCCATCGGTGTTCTTCAGGTTAACTTTTTCCACTTTCTCAGGTGAACAACATTCACTTAAAACACTGTGTAGCGTTTTCATGTCTCTTAATGTCATGTTTCTTTTAAAACAGAGTGATGAGTTTTTATTATTTCACAAGAACAGCACCTAGCTCAACCTTGAGTGTCCACTGATTAGATAAATGATACTTGTGATAAGAAATGATTCAAGGAGTCCATTATTGCACCAAATCTCACTAGAATCCTTCAAGTGCACCCTCATAAGACAAAAGTCATGATTAGTTTCAATATTGCATTGGATTGAGGTTGGAAAGTAAAGAAGGCAGATCCATAATGATCTTAAATGCATTTGCCTACTTTTGGCACGTCATAATAAAAAATTACATAAATAACACGTTTATGTTTCTATGTATGTCTGATTAGTAATTTCATTCTGCATAGGAGATGGTAAGCCCTTTTTTAAAGGGTTAACGATTTGCTGAAAACCTTCATGAGAAACAGGAAGTATACACCAAATATCTGATTTAAAAAAAACAACCTAGAATTCTATATTAGCAGAAAAACAGGCTGAGAAACAGTTTGATATGACTTCTTGTTCTGACGCACAAACTTTCACTCTGTTTTTCATTCTTTTAAACCATGTGCATCGACATTTGAGAGGAGGCGCTGTACTGGCGACCATCGCAGGCTGTGGACACCTGTTGGCCATTGTTGTGATTTCCTATCATGTGCATGCTGTCCATGCTGCCACTGGATAGATACTGACGCTCAGCAAAGGCCCCGGCAGAAGAAGATGAACACAGCAGGCTGGCCTGAGGTTTCTCAGTGTTGGTGCCCAAGCGTGAGGAAGCTGGGAAGTTGTATCCATAGAGATTGTAGGGATTGTGTAAGGAAAAGGCATTGTATGAACCCTGCTGCATGTGGTGATGACTCCCAGTAAACATGTGTGCTGAGGAAGGGGAAGTCCCTGGAGAAGAGGATGAGCCAGAGGCTGTACCTGCCCCTGCCTGCATGACATACTGGAGCTGGGAGGTGGGAAAAGATGACAACTGACTTCCATAAGCATCCATTTTTCCACCACTACCACCTCCGCCATTACCACTGGTAGGCAATGAGGTGTGAGTGCTGCCCTGCATTCCTGCTGCAATTAAAGAGGAAGTCCTCTGGGGCAGGAAAGAGTCTGAAGGCGGGGCAGAGGCCATGCTACCACCTGCTGACTGGAGACGGCTGTAGGATCCATCGCCCAGTCCTCCATAGCCCTGCAAGGTTGGCATATTGCTACGGGCACAAGCAGGATACTCAGACAGCCCCAGGTTACACAGCTGGCTTTCCCTGCAACCCACATTGAAGGTGTTGGGAGCAAGATGGAAGGTGGGAGGAGAGCAGGAGGGAGAGAGAAGGTGAGTCGCACTTGAAGGAGATGGTGTACCAGTGCTCGAGGTAGTAGGAGATGTACCAGTGCTTCCTCCTGAAAAGCGCGGTTAACAAACATTGAGAGATTTTAAAAAGACAATCATACTGTCTTGCTCTATTTTAAAACAAACGAGACAACTGGAAGGGTGTGGAATAAAACTTATTAAGCATCTACAATTCTATTGCTGCTCAGCTTACAGAACGATCTGCATGTTTGAAACCTACCGAGGAAAGTTCATATACAGACAGAAAAATAACACCAAATACAAAGACATACTGTATATGCATTATACAAAGGGCACTTGAATATACACTGAAGAACAGAGAAAAAGTAAAACACGGCCGGTTCTAAAAACAGAATCACTCGCCAACAATCATACTGAGAGTGATCTCTCGTTTCAGTCCGGGAACAACGTGCAGTCACAGAGGCTCCTAAGGACAAGCAATGCATCCTAAACCTCCTCGAGGAACAAGAGAGCCCTGTTCAAGTTTGGCAACAAGTGCCACTTGGAGGCATATAATGGATAGTATCTCTCCAGAGCAGTAATCAGCAAAATCACTGCACTCATAAATAGTGACAAATTCTCTTTAAAGTTCAGCTAGTATCTTAAAGCTGAAATTATCCCTAAAATAATGGGACGTGAATGTCGTCATGTGAAATGTGGCATATATATATTTAGTCACAAGAGATTTTGCCTTCCTTTCCATCATATAAAAAGCATCATTCAAAACGTAGGAGGGAAAAGACACTTGGCAGACGCAAAGCATATATCAAAGTCTTGGAACCGAATGATAGCTGTGGGATATCTATAATCACATATTTTTTTATTAATGAGAATCTGGCCAGTGGTCATTTCATTGTTTCGAAAATTTTGACTGAGCACATGGTAAGGAAGGAAAATATCGTGCAGTCAGTCCAAAACAATTCAGGACTCGGAGTCTTGGCTGAAGTTTGGGCCAGCTCCATATGCCTTCGATAATACAGCTGAGCTCCACTCTGCGTGGTACTGCTCTGCTGGCTGAGCGAGAGGAGATCTTAGGGTGATGTCATGTTTTTCCCCCTATTGTCGGGCAGGGGTGAGAGGGCCTTCAGTGGTGCTGAGGGAATAAGCTGATTACTCAGAGGGAGCTGGCTACACTGCTGGAGAGATGAAATTCTGGGGAGGAAGGCCGTCTGCACAGAGTACCAAAAGTTCATCAGCGATGTGGGACTTTAATTAACATTTAATCTATTAGGGTTCATGATGCTAAACAGATGTCTATTCATGATAAGTATTGGCTTTAAGTCACTGTTACGCTTTGAGAGAGGAGATTTTGCTTTAATGCTTGATTTTCCAGGCCATTAATATTAGCTTTGGATATATAAAAAAGTTATAGTTACGACTCTCCAGGACAGAAGTAACTGTATTTTATGGTTTTTCTGCTATGGCTTTTTACTACATGAAAACATCTACAGCATTTGGCCTCTTGTCAATCATTAACATCAAGACCTTCGTTGTTTTATCACGTAGTGTCTTTATTGTAGTAGTATGAGGTAGGTTCTTTTTAATCATTTTTATGTGTCTTTAATATTATTTAATGTTGTATCTACACACCTTGCTGTTTCTGCATGTTAGTGAAATCTTCAAACGTGAGCGTCCTCACAGGTGGTCTCCAAAAGGCATACGTTTCCATGATCGCCTCCAGACCAGTCCTGCACAAGACGATGGAAAAAATGGTCAAGACTAAACCAAGGAAACAGGGACAATGCCAATAAGGGCAACAGATGAATGAAAAATATCGACACCAAGGAAGGAGATATGAAAATAGTGTCAGATCATTTGGACCAGAAAGAGAGAAGAGATGTAAAGAGAGGGAGCTGGAGGAAACCGAAGCCTGTAAAAAAGGAGCACTTTTTACTGCCCAAATAAATCTGGGTGATGTTTCATCTCAACTCCATACACAAATCTCCTTCCTGTGTGATTTACTCTCCTATACTGGGAGAGACAGCTCAGCCTCGGGCTCAGCTCAGCCTGCACAGCACAGCTTCCTTTAGGGGCTGCAAGTCTCCACTTACTCTTGCTCGTTAGGCGCATACGCTAATAATACAGACTTTGGCCAGGACTGTACTCCATCACAGAATAATCCCTCAAAACCAATGGGTCAGAATGAATATAAATAAAATGACTAAATACACAGCTGAGCATGCCAACCTGGTATTGCACTGATGGTACTGACTATAAATTTTTGCAAATAGATTGATTTAATAACAGATGGTAGACAAATGGAAGGAGTTTGAGCTTATATTAAGCTCCTCTGCAGTATTCCTGATCTTTAGTGGATAAATGGAACTGTGGTTACTTGGTGGTGAATATACAGTTTTATTACTCGAACAGAGTTATATTTTAAAAAACTATAATCTGCATTAAATTAGATAGATGTGTGAGTAATTACATTTTGTGTCTATAAATATCATAGTCTCAAATAATGTTTTCATCTGTATTTGTGCTGCAGTGAACATGCTAGTTTATAAATCAGGACTTCTATTGTTTGGGAAATGAAAAAAGATGTCTCAAATATCTGTGCTGATAATGCTCTCCAGATGGCAGCAGGCTTTCATGTGCTGAGGGTCTGTTCCAGCCTTTTCCTTGTATGTTAATTCAGAATCACATTTTATAATGATGGAGGGAGCACGGAAGAGCAAAGGGAAAATTGTTTTGTTGAAGATGGAACAGTGAAGAGAATGAAGACAAAGTGAATAAGGATACAGTGCATACAGAGATGGATATTATGAAAGGAAGAAAAGGACATAATCACTTCACCCTGGATACCTTTATTACAGATCAACAAGGATTTCTTGGCAGGCCAAGCAGGTGTTTTTTTTTTTTTTTTTTTTTAGACAGCACATAACAGATTAAAAAGCATCTCCAGAGGATTATTTTTATATCCAAGGCATCAATTGAGAAATTAGTTTGTTTCGTCATGCAGTATGAATATTCAACGGGAGGATTGGTTACACCCGTGTTTAGGAAAATGTACCTGTTTCTCCCCGAGTCCCGGAAACCTTTAGCAAACGGGTTACGGTCAATCTTTAGTCGGGTGATCTTCAAGACAAGAAAGAGATCAGTAAGTAAAAGTAATATTAAGTACAAAATAATGATTTGTTAATGTACTTTATCATAGAAGCCCTCGTTGTAAACTCTTGCTGGTGACAGCTTTAGTTTTTTTAGTGTCTTCCGCACTGTGAAATTTAATCTTCCTAAAGGTGCTAAAGTGTCATACAGACCTGTTGGTTTTGGTACGCTGTGACTGTGGTAAAAACAGTTTCAGGGAAGCTGAAAGTCTTCACTCCCTCCCCAGTAGGCACTGGCTTAGTAGGAGAGAGCTCACTGCTGAAGTCCTTCCGGATCACATGAACACGAGGTTGATACTTATGCATGGAGTGTAGGATGATCTGAAAGATGAAGATGCATGTTTATTTTTCAGTGGTTGACAATTTTATTAAATTATTTATGTCTGTGTCATATAATGCAACAATGCAGGGGTCCAAGTGAGCTCATGGTGAACATTCAGCACTGCTGTGTCAGGTCAGAGCTACAGATAAAGTCTCTCCTCAAGCCCTGGTTTGGTTTTCATTAATTCATTAATCCCAGGGTCATACGGACTCCCCTGAGCTGCAAAGGTCAAAATAGAAAGAACAGGGAATTGCAAAACAACTTTGTGACAGCAAAGGTAATATTCCTATGCCTTATCTTCTTGACCTTATATAACTGAATGGCCCAGGAGAGCTCAGAGCAACACTCTACCAAATAACCTCACAGAGATCTATAACCAGAGAGCCAGAGCAAACATGACCAAAATCCCACCGCAGCCAAAACATTGTTGTTTAAAGAGTTATGTGAAAAGGTAGACTACTAGGACTATAGGGCAAAGATATTCATGCATCAATATTCTTACTTTTCTCATTATTATATTATATAAATAGCATTTTAAGTAAATCCAACATTATTATATAATATAAATAAAGTTTTCAATAATTTGATGGGCAGTGCTGGCCTGGTGGTTGGGTGCTGAATTACTGATAGTGGGGTTCAAGCCCCACTATCGGCGGGTAATCACTGCTCTCCCCCCAGTGCACTTAACTGGGTTATAAAAGGCCGGCCATGTCTCTCACTGTCTATGGTGAGAGGCATGTAAAAGAACCATTGCTGATTTTCATCACGAGATGGGCGCCAGCCTCCCTGCGACCCTAATTAGGAATATGCGGCTCAGAAGATGAATGAATGAATAATATGATGCTTAATGTGGGCATGAGGGACACACTGGAGGGTAATTAAAGGGTTGAATTGTCCATCATAGCAAGACATCTCACACAGGACATTCCACTGTTAACTTGCCTTCTGGCTCGAGGCGAACAAAAAATAAAAGTCTCTTTTTATAAGGCTGTGGTAAAAGAAAAAAATGCCCTTCTCTATTTTCCAGAAAAACACCATCCCACTGTAGTTCTTAGGACCCATATGTTATTACATTTGTCAGAATGGTAGAATGATAGCATCACCGATTCAAACAAAAACATTTCCATACGCACAGACGATGCCAGCAAAGCACGACTTGTTAGGAACTTGCTGTAAAACGGTCATTTTGAGCACAGACACTCAACATCTTATATCTGGAACCCAAAGCACAAATAAATAAATAAATAAATAAATAAATCTCTTTGTCACTGATTGTCAAAGCAATTCATATAGCTATGTTAAACTACTTCGAAACAAAAGCTACAAATCGAAAGAAACAAATGTAGCACGTTAGATATGCTGACTCATGACTCCTATTATGCTACGTTGCTTTGACTGCGTTACTCATAACCATTACAGCATAGCAGTAAATTACCAAAAAGATTCATAGGTCACATTTTCATTCAAAAACAAATCACTTCAAATAAAATGTGAATGTCTTCCTGCATGCTCGGTGAGGGTGTTTCTGTGTGAAATTTGCACGCTGCATTGCTTCTGTGGGGTTCCTCTGGATTTTCCGGTTTCTTCCTACAATACAAAAAAAAATGCACAGTAGGCCAACTGGCTGTTTTAAATTTCCCCAAGGTGTGAGTGCGAGTGTGAATGGCTGTGTGTGTTTTGGCCTTGCAACGTACCGGTGAGCTCTACTGGTTGTACCCCGCCTTTGGCCAGAGTCGCTAAGCCTCCCTCGGACCCTTAAGCGGTTCAATAAATGAATGAACAGAATGAATGTTCCTGTACAGTATAGCATGCCTGTATACCATTTGTAATCAAGTGAGTTTTGACCTGGGAATGTGCTGGCGAACAAAAAAAGGTTTAATATAGAGAGAGACTCCAGATGACAGGAGACACCGTAAGGCATGTGATCCATCAGCTCACATCTTACAATAATAAATTTTGTTTTGGGGAAGTGTATGAGAATAAAGGTGAATAGCCTTAAATGTATGAAGTCACACATTGAAATATGAGATACTATTTAGTATCCATGTACGTTTTCAAGAGTTCGAGAGTCATTGTTTATATGTGAGGTGATTTTAAGTTTTGGTAATGAAATACACTCAGTCACTCAGTCATTCACTCATTCGTTGAGCTGCTTTAACCTATTAGGGACGTGGGGAGGCAGGAGCTTATCTCGGCTGACAAAAAAGGGTACACAATGAAATGGTTCACCAGCCCATCGGGGAGCCTACACACAACCATTCACACCCCCACCTAGGGGCAATTAAGAACAGCTAATTAGGCTAATGTGTATGTCTTGGAATGTGGAAGGAAACCAGCATACCCAGAGGAAACCAAGCACTGGGAGGACATGCAAACCTCACATGGAAAACGCCCTCACCAAGCCCGGAACTTGAACTAAGGACCTTCTTACTGTGACGCGAAAATGCTAACCAAATCTTCATTATGCGGCCCTCAAGTAATGTACAATATACAAGATATATATACAAGACAAAATTAGTCATAAGAGTGATTAAAATACATTAACTGCCAGTGGTAATCATCCCAGATGATGGCAAGCTTATTACAATAAGGTAAACTCACATGTCCTTGATCATCCAGTTCATTGTTGGTGAGTTTCAGTTTGTCAAAGCTGACCACTTGTCTCATCCACGTATCCCCAGAGGCCAGTGAATCCGGATGGATATACACACGCGGGGGTACAGGAGAGTCTGCATTTCCAGCTACCATCCACTTGGAGCTGTGATAAACATATCTGCAAATACAGCAAAGAGATATGAGACACCCTCATCCAAGCAGCACTATTTTATTTTGTCAGTTTGATTGATTTTCTTTTTCATATTGTAGGTCTGAATTTGTGATGTATTAACATAACACCAGAAATTTGGCCCTTTAAAGATACAGATATATTTCTATAAATGTTAAACCTGTAAAAATATCCCAACTCATGTGCAGCCATTGGGTCTAATCCCTCCCCTCTCTATTTAGTTGTTCTTGACACTGCTGACAATTTAGATCCTACACACTCTTGTCTAACATACAGCTGGTTGTCATTAGTTCTGGTCTTCAGTTCTGAAAGTATTTAGCTTCAGCTCCTTTGCCAGAGTTATCAGTCAACCCTAAAACATGGAAATAACTCTCATTATACCCAATTGTTATTGCTTGGCATCATTAAACATCATCTGTAGGCTCCTTGCATCCTTTTTCACTGAAGCCTTCAGCAAACACACACACACATGGACATGGACACACATACTTGACACATATTGAGTGAAACCACATGACAAATGATATGCATGAATACATGGTACATGAACACACAAAGGGAATCGAACGCAAAAAAATACTGGCATAAATACAGAAAAGAACATCACACACACATACACACACACACACACACACACACACACAAATACCAGGCGTTTCTGTAATTTCCTGTTTGGAGTCCTGTTTAGGGTTATGCTCTATGTAGCAGGGAAAGTGTTAAAGAAGGGAGAAACCTTAACCCCAAACAGAACTGGAAATTTGATTAGTCTTCTTTCATCTCACATAAATCTGCCATCTGGCACCAACACAATCAATAAAGATCAGACTTTATGTGACAACCTTTTTGAGTTTTGAAGAGTTGTATATATACAAAATACAAAGGAAATAAAATAGCCAGCCATAAGGTTTAAAAATTAATATGCGCGCACACACACACACACACACACACACACAAACACACACACACAAACACACACAGTAAGGGCAAGTCACAAAGTAGAGAATATAAAGCAAAACAAGCTTTTCTAATACAGTAACATGGAACACAGATATACTGTACATGTACATCTATAAACAGATTCCATTTTCTATTTTTAGCTTTCTGCCACATTAGAGAGAATTACTATATAAAGGAAGACTTGACAAATCTAGTAGAACCTCAACCTTCCTTAGGAAAGGCAATGTGCCTAAATAAAGGGTGTAAAGTCCAATAAAGGCTGTGTTTCCAGACTCCAGACCTCGAGAAGGATAAAGCATTCCAGTGACAGATTTGCGCTCTCTTTGCAATGCCTTGTGGTGAATTCCTTACCCAGAAAGAAAATCCCATTTAATTTTACAAGATCTTTTGACTTCTATAATCCTCCATGATATCTGAGGACCCTAAATGACTTCTTCATCTTCTTTGAGCACTGTATCATGGTCTTGAATGAATGCAATTCTATTATGAGTATGCATGCAACATTTTTTAAAAACAGAATTGAAAGATGAATAAAAAACAGCAATTAAAGACTCCAAATATCAAATGATATGTTCCCTGTGCCAGGAAATGATTATGAAAAATACTAATAAGATACTAAGGAACGATACTAGTTTTAGTACTGTGGTATCACAGACATTTAGTCCTAGATTCAGCATCCCCAAATGTTACATGTGGGAGAGCTATTTTATTAATACAGAAAGATATTAATTGTTTTCAATCATCTCCTTTAGTACTTTAAAGCAAGCTGAAACAACTTAAAATGAAATAATAATATCACTGAAGCATCAACAATGGTATCTCACCATTTTCAGTTTATATTTGGCACAAGGTGGTAAAACAAAATTAAATGTTGATGCTTGTATGCCAGTGACGGAGCTTTATAATTCAGGGCAGGATTTCAAAATTTTGGCTAAAATTCTTGAGTTTAATGTTATTAATGAATATTTCTTCTCTCGTCTCCCTAGATATTAACAGACATTTCAGATTTTCCAGCTGCTTATCCAGTGTACCACATTAAAATGTTTCAACAATACACCCATAGATTATGGATCTTGGTCAAAAACTAATTTAGAAATACATGTAAAGATTATGTCATCTTTATTTCCTTATCTAAAATCAGAGGTCCATTTAATTCAATAAAAAATTTATAATCCTACATGTTATGTCTTAAATATAATTATGCCTACTTATAGATTCTTATTTTTTTAAACAGTCATATTATTGTAATATATTTATAGAATATACATACTGTATGTTTGAGGAAAGAGTACCACCACTTTTTTTAAACCATTACTGGTTCTGACCATTTAAATGAAATAAATATTTTGTGAATGGAAGTGAATTTTGTCACAATGTAGCCACAATCACAGAGAAGCACAAAAGCATAGTCAGCACTGATAGCAACAGCAGCCCTGTGTTTTTACTTCATATCTTACCACACTTTTATTTTTTTATACAATCATATTATTGTTTTTGTTGTTATTTGTAATACAATTTTATTATTGTCATTATCATTAATGTTATCATTGTCATTGGAATTGTTATTATTATTAATAATAATAATAATAATAAT
>JBCNYG010000012.1:38023781-38039217 GCA_039654305.1 Porochilus rendahli | reverse complement strand
CACACACACACACACACACACACACACACACATACACACACACACACACACACACACACACACACACACACACACTTCTGATCAGCCCAAGCTGATCCCAGAAATAAGGTTAGATGAAGAGTTTTTACATCTGAGCTGC
Organism: Porochilus rendahli; assembly: GCA_039654305.1. NCBI lineage: Eukaryota > Metazoa > Chordata > Actinopteri > Siluriformes > Plotosidae > Porochilus > Porochilus rendahli. The sequence goes on along the minus strand of JBCNYG010000012.1, from coordinate 38,039,078 downwards.
TGAGTTTGTGTTCACTGCGAGTCACTTATTATCGTCTCTGTTTACTTCATGTGGCTTTCTTTGATGTAAATGATGGAAATTGTTTTAAACATTTTTACTGACTAGAGAATTTGTTGAGCCCACAGTTAAGATAGGCATCAGTTTAGTAAAATAAGCACAGAAACAAACCTCAATTAAATAAACATTTACTGATGGTGCGGATTCTCGCTGACTCTCGATTGGTGAACATGATAAATGGCTTGATGTCATCCAAGAAAAGGCCTAAGACTCATTTATCATTTTCTTGTCACGTTAACTATAAATAAGTAATAACAACAACCAAAATTATGACTGTTTTCTTTTTTAAGATCATAAAATTGAAATCTTGTTTAAAAACATGTTCACCTCTTATTATAGATAAAAAAAAAAGCTGCTGTGTTGCGCAGTGAGCTGTATGTGTGACTGACCACAGACTGCTGGAAAAGGGTAGAGCGTGTGGGGTCAATGCCACAGGCCAGCAGGCTGGCTGCCATGTCCAGAATGTTGTCATGTAGTAACTCTGGGTTTTGAGGCTGGGTGATGGAGTGCAGATCAACGATGCTGTACAACACAGAGCTGTGATCCTTCTGTATGGCCACCCAGCTCTCCAGAGCACCGAGGTAGTTTCCCAAGTGAGGAATCCCAGTGGGCTGGATTCCTGAGAATACACGCCCTCCATGATGGCCCTACAGAGAGAGAGGGAGGGTTAAAGGTAGCTATAAGCCAATAAAACTCTGCGGTTAAGAGTCATGGAATACACACACAGGCAAAGGAGCCTATTCTGAACATACATATTTGACATAAAAATTTCACGGACAAATGATAGAATAGAGGGGAAGGGGGGATGTGAAGGCACCTGCATTGACCCTGGATTGAAAGCTTGCGAAATTCTGCACAATGGTTTTTAGGTTGTTATCAAAATGATCAACCTAAAACTTCTCTCACACTCGCCCTCATACACACATGCACGCGCGCGCACACGGGCACGCACGCACGCACGCACTGTGTGTTCCTCTGGCGAAGAGCAGAGCAGAAACTGCCCCTGGCCAATAAAAACACCATCTCCACCTAATGAGAATGTTTTAAGAGCTGCGTGTTTAAAGGCTAACATTCAGTAGTGACACAACAATAGAAATCCATGAAAACATAAACAAGACTGGGAATGGGGTTCCTCCATTTTTCCTTTATCAAAAGACGAGAGGCACTTTCCAACTAACGGATCCGTCAGTAGATGTTGTTCTGCGTTTAACAGGCTGCAGTCAGGTCTGGCACCGCTTTACTGAGAGATTCCAGGTTAAGCAGCTTGATCCTATGTCGACATGGCACTTTGCCGATGCCACTGCACAGTGAGCCGAGGTAAAGAGGGCAGAGGGAAAGGTGGAGAGCAATTGCAGATTTATCAGCATGAAAGAGAACTAAATTTATAGTCATGAATGAATAGTCATGAGGACATGGACCATAATATATAACATGATGCACTGTTGGCCTTGACATGGTCTAGCGAGTTCAGAGTGTTCAGAGTGTACCCCACTGTCACCCAGTGTCGCCTGAGATGGGCTCCAGCCTCTCCATGACCCTGACTGGATTAAGCGGTTCAGAAAAAGAGTGAGTGATGAACTTTTCAGAACAATAAAGTTAAAGTTGAGTTCTCTAAAATCAGCGCAGGGTAAAGATTATACACAGTGGGCCAAAAATATACACATTCCAACCTGTATTATTAATTCTGTGATGCTAAAAATTCCCAAATGCCAAGGTCTTTTAACTTCCTGGTAATGAACACGACTGACTACAGCTGATAGCATCTTTGTGCCTCCATTAAAAGGGATGGTATTATAACACTCACTGGCTTGACTAACACTATGCTACAGTGGAAAAAGTTCAAGGAGCTCAGTGCAGATCAGAGAGAGGGGGTTATAGATTTACACAAGTCAGAAATTACTCTTGGCACCAATACAAATTATGACTCAAAGCTTATCATTAGCAAACAGTTCATTAGCAAACAGTTCATTAGCAAACAGTTCATTAGCAAACAGTTGCATACAGGTACAGGTTAGTGGTATGTGTAACCATTTAGCCACGGTCTGAAAGAAAACCCGAACCTTCACCCTTAGCTGAGTGGAAATTGGCTCGGATAATCAGAAACAACCAAAGAACTCCCAGTGCAGGGGCCAGCTACTGGTTACCTAGCTACCAGCTACTACTCCCAGTGTCACTGTCTACAGTCAAGTGGGTATTACATCGCCATTTTTCGAGAGTCTGCTGTCAAAGAAGGACAGAAATAATTCAAATACAATATTTTAAAGTCAATAATATGTAAGAAAGGGGCAGTGGTGGCCTGGTGGTGAGGTGCTGGATTACTGATCCCATGGTCGGAGGTTCAAGCGCCACTATCGGCGGGTTGTTACTGCTGTCCCCCCAGTGCAGCTAACTGGGTTATCGAATGCCGGCCATGTCTCTCACTGTCTGTGGTGAGAGGCATGTCAAAGAACCATTGCTGATTTTCGTCAAGAGTTTTTCTGCCCTGCGATGGCCTGGCGAGCTGTCCAGGGTGTACTCTGCCCTCGCCCAGAAGGCGTCAGCCTTCCCGCGACCCTAATTAGGATTGGATATAACTACAGTTATGTAGGATATAACCACACCAGACATTGTAATACATAAATTAAATTATGGCCTGTTGAAAGTCTGATATTACGGCCTGATCTGAGCTGATTTTGGCTCAAGGCTAGTCTTCATATTGCAGCACAAGACAACTAATGCAAAGTTATTAACCAGTCAGCCTGAAGAAAGGAACAGCTTATTATTTCTATAGTTAAGTGAGCAGTGATTGCGCAGTGGCCTGGATGAAGAGGGCCTCTCAGAGGTGTCAAGAGTGATTTTAGTGCATACACTCTGAGTCTGGCTAATGTGTGTTCTCACCTCGCTCTGACAAACCAAATGCATGTTTCCCTTTCCCCTTCAGGCAGCCATTACCCTCTCAGACATGGTAATGTGTCATTTGAGACAATCATGCATAAGCTGAAACAAGGCTAACCCCAAACTACAGATGGAATAATCATACTATCAGACTTCAAATCTCCACACACCTACATATGTCGCAAATTCACGAAGGGGGAAAAGTCAACATAAAGTGTTTTTTATTTGCCATTTACTGTCCATAAGATTTTTATTTGGCATTTTTTGACTGTATATTAGTTGTCTGATGTTTGTGTGAATACTGCTGACTGCACAAAAACAGAAACTGGCCCTTTGGGGACTAATAAAGCCATCCTTACTCAAGCCTTAACACTTATAGGAAAAGTTGGAAAGAATTAATTTAAAGCTTCACATGCCTCAACAGCGGAGTCTCTGCAATATCGGATGCCAAAGCTGCAGGGGGTTAAAGCGTATTCCTAACAAGCCAGCGTCCCTCATTATTTACATCACTGACCCGTCTAAGAACATGGGACGACTTGCCAGGTGCTTTTTTCTGGTGGGGAAAATGTTTAGAGGTGTTCACACAGAGAGGGGACCAGATGCAGATGGAAACTTGCATTCCCCTGAGACGCACTCATTCCTTTTTCACACGTTTTTCTTTTATAAGCTCATTAACATTATTGGTATTCCAAGTCCTCGGGCTTCAACAGACAGGTGCAGCACATACTGTTCCTGTATGTTCACCTCGGAGTGACATAGCTCATTACATTTCTGCTCTTCTGCATGTCATCAATAACAAGCAATGGCAGCTTGCCGTCTAAGGAATTATAACCCATTAGCCAGAACCTCAAGACAGGAAAGCTGTGGAACAGGTAAGAAACCGCACGTAAATAAATCTGAAACAATAAGGACAACATGTCCATTTTTAGGCAATGCCAAGTGAAATAGTCCCATGGACAACCGTTTTACTGTTGTCATTCCAACTGCCTGGATGATTTTTTTTTCTGTCTTCATCTATTGAGATAATCATTAAACAGCCATCCACTTTCCACAGCTTGGATGTTTTTCTGCCAGTACTCAATGAATGAGTATCTTCCTTTTACTCGGTTTGTTCCTGATGACACTTGGCAGGTTTATAGTTGTAAACCTTGTGTGTTCTCTCCTTACTTTATAGAGACAGCCACAACAGTGCTGTACCAGAGCAGGTGTTAAAAGTTTTAAACTGGAATATTTTGCCAGTGTATATGTATATACACTGTATGGATTCTTGCCTACTGCAGAGAAAGTTCATAGAGGTGAGAGCAAGTTTTTTTGCTATCAATCATCCAACCCGAAGAACCAAAAAAAGAAAAGTACAGAGGACACTGGAGTGTTTCAGTTTCATCCGTAATGCATGGCTCATTTCCACACAGTAAAGACTGGAAACATTAGCAACAGGGATGGAAAATTAGTGTCAGTTCCACTACTACGCAAATGTTTAAAAAAACAGCTTCTCAAAATGCTAAAACTGGATTTTAAGGTTAGAAAAAAAAATTGCTATAATTTATTGGATCGTATTTTTTATTTATTTATAATTTAATCTATAATTTATTGTATTGCATTAGTCTTTGTAGGTTTTGATATCGGAACAAATATTAATAAGTAAAACACCTGAGGATATGCACATTACACGTGCACACACACACACAATACTTGAGGTAAACCAACTGCAAATGGGGTACCAGCATTAGTCAAGTTCACTTCAGCACCCTAACAAAACCATTTTGTTAATTCTACAAGTGTTCAACTTCGCAAAGGATTCTCAGCCTATCTAGAAAAGTAGGCCGTGCTGACAGAGACTGGGAAGACAGGCACTACTCACGGTGCATGTACAATACACTTCCCTCAAACAAGCAGTAAAACACACAGAACTCACTGTTGGTGTGTGTCAGTGTAGTCTTATGCACCCTATTAAAATAGGCAGCATGCTGAAAAACAAGTCCACTGAAGCAGCCTCCTTCCCACACTCGCTCACTCAGCCCTGCTGGACCAGCCTACTATCAAATCACTGCTTTAGTGAACTACTGAACATGAGAGAAAGTTTAGTGGTCCTACTGCTGCTTTTAAAAGTGTGATACAGTGGGGCACCACATGTTTTCTCTGCATTGAAACATACTCAGCTTGAAGTAAAGTGCGAATGACCTAAAATAAAAACAGAGTGTGTAGAATGAAAGGGATCTGGGAATGATGGGGGAGGGGGGGGCGAGAAAGAGAGAATGAGAGAATGAGAGAGAGAGAGGCATTTCAGAGGATGGGGCAGTGTTCAAGAGGTGGCAGGGGGGCTGGTGGAAGACGGAACGTTTGATTAAATCTGCAGTTGACATTTCGGACAGGTGAGATTGATGAGGTTCCTCTGTGCTTCACACTGTGCAGAGAGTGCAGGAAGAAGAACAGAAACGTATAGTGTGGAGAGCCAGAGCCAGGGGCCCTCTCGCACCGTGGGGTCCCCAACCTGATTAATGGTGCTGAAGGCCCTTCAAAAACAGCGCTTGCAGGAGAAAGGGCAGCGCCGCTGTCCAAAAATAACCAGGACAGGACAGCTGCACCACTACGCGCCGCTGCTCAACAAGCCCATGGGGCTAGAGGCCTAAAGCAGTGTTGGAGACGTTTAGCACCACTGACTTTTATTACTATACCATCCACATACTGTTGATCATCTTTCAATTGCCACTAAATTGATTATTATTATGATTAGTAGTATGAGGAGGAGTATGGATAAGTAATCGTTGAAATAATAACGAGCATCGAAGTCAGCCCAGAGCAAAAGTCATTAAAGATACAGCCTTACGGTAACAGCATAATAAGACAAAAACTACAGGTCTTGCCCATCATCAAAAAATATTTTTGCTACTAAATAAAGTGCTTTTTAAAACTCTATGCTTGAGGAAAAAGACCGAGGTGTTACCCAACTTATAACACTTTAGCCACATAAAACTTGAAGCTAAGCAGAAATAACCACACACATCATAAATTAATAAAGATATAACTATGGTAATACTCAGGTGTCGCTCTTTCCAACATCCTATTCTCCCCCTCGCCGTCTTTCCCCATTGCTCATGCTGTCTAATTTCCTCTAGTACAAGCAGTGAATGTTGACTTAAGTGCAACCCTAAAGTGTGATACCGGATAGTCTCCTGGTACAATTTAATTAAACACGTCAGATTGCCTGAAAGTACAAGCCTAGATGGAGGATGACGCAAGACACTACCAAGACTCCAGTGGAGCTCAGAGCTAAAACACAAAGAGTGAATTATCTAGAAAGAAAGAACAAGTCTACTAAATCTAAGGATGCCTTTAAAGCTGCTTTCATTCTTCAAGATGATGAACCTAATAATAACAGTGCAGAGTGAATTAAAGTGCTTAAGTGACATGTAAAAACAAATTATTATATAAATGATATAATTCATTTAATCAGGCGTATTTGATATATATGGCCCTCTTCCGCTTGCTCCTTCTCCTGCGTGCTGCTGAGACCTTGGTTAATGGTTTTAACTGACATGAGAGTGAGTGCGTCTGGACTTATGGAGAATTAGGATCTGTTTCCTCTGTGTAAAGGCAAAGGGCTGACATGACTGATATCAGCCATTAAGACCACAAGCGATTAAGAGCTGCATAGGGAACACTATGTTTTATCACACAGTCAGAGATCTCAGCCCACAGAGGCCCATTGCCATGCTATACAACATACACGAGGCCAAGCTGAACAATTTCAAATATTCACTCAAGACAATATATGAAGCAGTTTTGCTATAAAAGTTACAAAAATAATTTATGAGTTTATGAAACTTTGCTGTTAATTACACAATTGAGGTCAATGGCATAACAAAGACATTTAAATATGCAATGAAAACATAATTTAATTTCCAAAGTCAGCAAAAATAAATAAATGAATGAATGAATGAATGAATGAATAATATTTGTTTAAGACAGCCTAAAATTAGTCAAGTGATGCTATTTTCAGTCTACCAGCAACAAAGGCGACGACGAGATAGCAAGGCAGGCCAGCTGGCACCTGAGAATTTCCTGAATCACAAAGGAAAGAGCAAAAAAGACAGTCAGACCGAAATAAAGAAAAGATTTTCTTTTGGAGAGCATTCTGAGAGATGAAATAGAGTGAAAGGTGAGCTGAACTTGGGACCCGACCCTACAATGGATGGTACATGTATTGTGTATCACATGTTTTACACTGTATAATTCAAAAATCTTTATAATGTGTCGTTCAGTTCTTACAACTTACACATGCGAACCTGAATCTACCCCAAAACTAAAATTTCACACAAAATTTCATCTCACCATCTATAGCTTTAAGACAAAAAAAGTGAAAATTACTTTTGACCATGGTTCATTCACTGAAACTGGGTCAAATTTAATGAGTCACATTTAGACCTAATATTTTCCAAAAAGTATAAAAAATTAAAGAGCAAATCTGCCCGAAACATACCACATGGACACATACAAAAACAAAATAATTCTGATAGATCCAGCAAAAAAATAAAAAGACATTTTTTGGCATAATTGGTTGCCAAATTTTGCCAAATTGTGACTTTTTTATTTCTTATGTTTCATGCCATGCTATTGCCAAAGTATCAAGTCAGAATGCAAACAGTAGGGCTTGCAATAAAGATCTTGCATTAAAATTTATATCCAACATAGAAATTCCTGTTTTTCTCACTTTGTGGACTGATAATCACAAATCAATTTTCGGTTCTGCACATAACCAGTGGTGTCCATGTCAGTCATATATTGAACTGACCCATTGTTTCTGTGAGGGGTGAGGTTCACTGTACAATTGAGTGACCTCCTTAAGTGAATTTACTTCACATGCAGTCAAGCCATAATTAATTTATTCACCAAAAACAAATGGTATGAATTTTGTGTCCGTAAGTGAATGAATTTAAATATGAATTTGCTGTTCCATACAGATTTATTCCTGTTTGATATTAATAAAAGTGCAGTAAGTGAATGTGTGTTAGTTCTCTCACTGTTTTTATTAGAATGGTTTATACATTTATGTTCAATATAGAGGGAAGTAAGCAGGACTAAATTGAAATTTGGGAATTGTGAATGTCTCGCTTTATGGTACCAGTTTCAGAGAGTGACCCCTACGAAAATAAAGCCCACAAACTATTACAGACAGCTCAGTAATATACAACACAATGTTTCTTTAAACAAAGCACTGATATTTAAAACTAAACTGTGAAGGATTGAAAATATCTAGAAATGTAGACAATTACAACTTTAATATTGACTTTAACAATGAAATGAAATCTTTGAGAAATTCTGTCTCTTGTAAATGCAGTAAGGTTATGTAAGCTTAAATCAAAACCAATGTCAGTAATTTTTTTTCCCCCATAAATGTTTACTTACCATCTGAGATTTTATTAGGTTAAGTTTCCAGTTCCAGACATTCTGAACATGGAGCATACAGTTCACCTCAATATTAGTCTACCATGGCTAAAATGTCTTTTCATAAACTTTTCCTGCCAAGAATACACTCAATGTTTTGACGCACATAACACCTCGGGGCATTGTGAATGTCCGCGTTTGTGTTCGGTCGCCCACATTTGGAGAACATTTAAACAAACGAAAACACCTCGTTTCTGATGTTGTTGCTGTTAATGAAGGGGTGATGTGATGGTTTTGAGGGCTTACTATTCCTTGCCACTAGATCTGTGTAGTGCTCACCCCCTGCCGTCATGACACACACCTCTCCAACATCCCTAGTGACACGTTGCCTAACAAAACACAGACAAGTTGGCGGTCAGCACACATTCCATCACACCGAGTGCGCAGCAGCCATCAAGTAACTCAGCTCGTCAATCATGTACAGAGACAGGCCTTAGCTGCAAAGGTGTGCTTCAAACACTCCAGAGCTCACTTACAACTGTGTAATTAGGCTATTGTTGTATTTAATCTCAGTAGTAACTGAATCAAGTGAGTCGGGTTAACAGTGCATTAAAATACTCAGGTGTAATCTGTTCAGGAAAGTGGGAGGTGGTTTAAATGGGTGAAAATAAGCCAAAACTTTTTTTTTTTTTATTCTTCTGATAACTAATTTTCAGGCCAAAATGCTCCTATATTGCACTATATAGCACTCATAATATATATTGCTCCTATATAGCACTCATAATCTGTTTTTTAAATAGAAACCAACTATGGCAGAAAAGATAAATGATAATTTTAGAATAAGGGCTGTTTCACAATGAGTGTACACTTTTTGGGTTCACAGTAGTTCAAAAATAAAACTCCTAGTTTTTGTGGTTTCTTGTTACCAGTCAACACTTTATGAGACACCTTTTGATGAACATGCTTATCAAGCTGATGTGGAACTCTGTACAGAAAGTATTTCACATCCAATCATAATTATATTTTTCAGTAAGCTGTACAGTTGTACGCTGCTTGAGAAAAAGCAATTAATATCCGAAAAAAGCACTTCTGTCCTCCACATGTAATGTCTACTTTCCGGAGAAGACATTTTTGACAGACAAAGGATCCTGACAAAACCACTTAGATTATTATATTTGAGCTTACCAGCAGCAGAACATCTTTCTAGATTGTATGAAAAAGTGAAAGTTAGTTAGTAATTAGGAGTGCAATTCAGAATTTTATGAGGAAAAAGCTACTTTTTTTACACTGGAGAGAACTTAATTCCTCTGATAACACTATTTATCAGAATTGAGAAAATATTTCACTAGTGTAGCTGGGACTACTCTTCCTCTGTACAACAGTAAACAAGAGATGGTCATAAAGTATGCATTCCCCTAATTAAAGTGGTCCCATGTATAATTTTAAAAAGCCAACCCTGACCATGAAACAGCCCATATATATATATATATATATATATGTGAACCCTGCATGATAGGTTTTACTTGATTTGTTTCTCTCTCTGTGATGTAGAAGTGTTGGGTCCTACAACTGTGATGGTGTCAGAATCTGGTCCAGAGTGGCTGCGTGTAAATTGGTCCCCAGTGCAGTCGGAATGGGTTGAGCAGTTCAGGGTGGAGTTTGGACCAATCCCACGAGGGGATGTACGCTCTGTGATTGTATCTGGATCACAGAGCAGCGTACTGCTCACACAGCTTCAGCCCGATACAAACTACCTCATTACCATTAGCGCCATACATTCTTCTGGCCAAGATCGAGCAATCTCCATTAAAGCCTGCACTCAGGAAGGTGAGAGATGAAGTAATACAGACTGAGAAGAAAACAATATGACTGAATTGTGTTTGGGAATTTTCGCACTGTAGAGAATCAACTCAGCTTCCAACGACCAGTTTTAGAATGTATGATTATTCATCATTCATTCATTTTCTAAGCTGCTTAAACCTAATTAGGGTAACTTAAAAAATGAGTAGCAAAAAGAAAACTTGTGTGCAGTGCTGTTGGTGATGAAGGTCAGATAATATTATCATAGCTCTGTTTTTTTTTTTTTTTTATAAAACTGCATTTCATTCACTGTGTTCTGCTTTACCCTTATAGTTATTATCTACTCTCTTATATTTCTATTTATTTTAAGACTCTATTAGTTAAGTGCTTGGTTTGTGTCACTGTTCTTGGTTTACAGTTCTCCCAGCTATACACGACCTCCGACTGACAGAGATGGGCTTCGGCTCTGTGAAAGTGGATTGGATGATCCAGGAGCAAAGGGTGGGGCTTCAGGGTTACTGGGTGAAATGGGAGACGGAAGAACACTCTTCATCCTTGTCCTCTTCATCATCACGTTACCTGCCTGCTCAGACATTTTCCACCATACTGACACAACTGAGCACCAGTACATGGGTGTGCGTGTCACCGGTGTACAGGACAGCACTTGGCGAGGGGCTGTGCTGCAATACATAAACGCACACAGGTACAGAAAAATGAGAGAGCAAGGGAAAAAGAGAGGCCACCATGATGGCTGACCTGAGCACTCAAAATGTGGTCTTTATATTTAATTTTCACGTCATTTTCAAACAGCCTTATCTTTTATTAGGCTCGCATGGGAGCCTATTCCAGCCAAGTACGGGAGAGGGTGGGGTACACCCTGAATTGCTCACCAGACTATTACAGGGCTGTCATTAAATTTAAGTGCACAGAAAACAGTTTGAACTCTGCTTGGAAGTGATCATTAATCGTGAAATATATTGAATGCTGTCATTTTGTGTTATTTGTTTATAAACATGACAGCGTACGCAAGGATTCCATCAGAAGGTATCATTTGGTAGTAAATTGGATTTTTTAAATATTATTTGCATTATATTTTTAACCCAGTATTGAGTCAGTACTCCACTTCAATATCAGGATAAAAGAATCTTGAGTGGTTAGAGTCCACTGAGTGAACAGGCTTCATTAATTCACATACTTTTAACCACCTTCTGACTTTTTCTCACTCATGGTTTTACCAATAGAAAACTATATAATTCAAATTGGAGAAATTGACATTTTTTTTGTCTAACACACATCTGTCCTGTTCTTCTCACAGCTGCTTGGTGAAATGAGAGAAGTTTCAAGACACCAGAGGAGAAAAAGTGACAAGGGTATCGGGTGCAATGGAGGAAAGAAAAAAAATCACTTTCTCATTGAAGGGCATGCTTCTGGTTTTATATCATTCTTCCTTTTAATTAATATATTCTCAAGAATTGGAACAGTAATAATCAAATTATATAAAATTCTCTTAGAGTCCTGTCAGGTGAGCTTTTAGCCTCTTGAGACCCCACTGTCCTCATATTGGGAACTATACTGTGTGTATGTCCATGTAACATCTTCATATTTAAGGCAGTTGGGTATCTCTTACCAAAATTCTTCATATTTGAAGATGTTGATCAAATTCAGTATGAATAAAACACAGTATTAGTGCTGAAAAGTGTGAAACTTTTCTGTGAAAATTTAAATTTTCAGAGAGGATTATATGATTCTTTTTTTCCTGATGCTTTGTTCCTCCAGACTAATGAATGACATAACATTGAATCATCCAAGCATAAACCACTGTAGAAAACCACACAGTATTATTGAGATGGAGAGAAACACAAGTTGTTTAATAATTTCATTGAATGTAGTGTCTGTAACGTTTGCTATTTTAAATTTTCAAGGATCTTAAGTGTCATACAAATTAAATTTTGCTTATTCTGATTTCACCCAATAACACATAATACAGAAAACATGCACTTGTCTCTTTAAAATTACAGCTTTTTCAGCATTAACACTGTTGATGAAGAATTAATAAATTTTATTTAATTTTTTTTTTCAAGTGAGACAGTATAACTCTGAAAAACTACCATTTGACTGGAACATATAAAACCATATCCACAAAACGTCTGAAATTTTCAGGGAAGCAAGATTGTCACCTTCCTCATAGGATAAACTTCAGATTATATTTGAATGGCAAACTAATTCTCTGTATTAGGAGCATGATATGAAACACATTAAAATCAGCACCAATACTGTGTTTTGGCCCATAGCAAGCAGGTGGTACGGAACAGAAGTGGTACGGAACAGAAGAGAAATTACAAGACACAACATTATATTTTAGGTCTTAGGAGAACAATGTTTTCACTGACTCAAAAACTCCTCTTAGATATCCTGTCAAGTTAATGCAGTTATTCTACTTGTTGAACACCTGATAAAGGGGACTTTTATATCCATTCTATCAGAAATCCTGTTAGGTTAGCTTCTGTTATCTAGCTGCCTAGCAGCATAAAAAAGATTTATGAAAATAATTAAAAATCCTCTCAGAAATCTTGTAGGTTTCTATTATCCATGTGGTGGGAGTTAGTAGTAGAAACATTAGTTGGTTTCATTACCAATTTACATGAACCCTGTAAGATTAGTTTGTGTTAGCTAACTTTTTTTCGTGAGCAATAAATGTTGTAAGCGTTATTAGCATAGGCATGGTACATAATGGTTGTCCTGTGTCTGAGCTTGAGTCGATGCTGGCAACCGGCATGAGGTTGATGGGCAGCAAAAAAAAAAAGATTCATTCAAAACAAGACAAACCTCAAAATTTGCGGCTCATACACCACCGCTAAGACTTAGACAGAATAAAAAACAAACAATCTAACTCAGATAGGCAGATAAAATTTCATACCGGAACATTGCCAAACATGAATGTTGACAGAGAATATAAATAGATATCGTGCTCAGAGTCTTCCTCCAACAAGGTAGTGCAATGTCCTAATTCAGGCTTTTTTTTTAAATCAGTTATATATGTGTGAAGTTATAGCTAATACTATATCATTTTACCCTTTCTCACAATGTTAAAAATCCTTTGAAACCCTCCTGGATTCAAAATGTTTCAAAAATGTTGCCCCAGAACCCACATTTGGTTTATTATTTTGTGGAAATCTGTCCATTACTATTTCAATCATCATGGTCAAAAACACACACAACCAATCTCATAGCCTCCCCTTTTGGTGGGGGTAACTGACAAGACAGGTGATACAAATAATTGTGTAAATCAGCTGGGGAAAGGCTGTGAAAAGAAAAGATAGTGTTAACATTTCCTGTTTACGCTGCAGACTGTCAGGAAAAACAGAGAAGACTTATTTATTTATTTCCTCCAGGGATGAATTTGAATCAGCCCTTAAAGCTATTCTCTAACTATTCTTAGAACACTGGCCTTGGACACCAATCAATAGAAATATCTTTCAGGAGCTCCTGTTCATAAATCTATATTAAATTTATTTTAGAAGTCATTAGGTTTAGCTTGTTTGTGTCATTAGTGATGAGGATTTATGAAAAGCACTTTAAAATTCCACTAATACAATTGATAAACACTTGAAATGTGACTCAAGAACCTCCTCTGAAGATATACGATTATTACTTTAAAATCCTCCCCAAAATCTTGTCAGGTTATTTTATAAGTCATCCTGCCAGGTATGAAGTGCAATAAAAAGCTGACTGGATTCATTTGTATTCGACAGACTGCTAGCCTAAGTAGTACAGATGTTGAAGTTATGAAATTGCAAGATCTGATTCATACATTAATAATAATCATTATTTAACCACAGGACTTCAGATTTTCAGAAGAGAAGAAATATAAATACTGCTGTACATGATTGCTGTCATGTAAAGGCAGTAATGCCTGGTGTTTATGGTTTGCCCTGTTGGATTATTGTCCTTGAGGTGGTGACAGGACAGAGGACATCCAAAAATCTTTACTTTGTCTTTACAAGTGATGCTGTGACCTGAATAAAGCAGCCTGGATCAAAAATGGTGATCGATCAGGATCACTCAAAGATCTGAGAGGTTGAAGGTGAACGAGAGATAGTAAACAAATCAATCATTTGGTCAATCGCTGCCCACACACACACACACACACACACACACACACACACACACAGCTTTGCACACACTGTCACCCAGTGGTTTAATGGAACACAGCACTCTGTAACTAAAATGTAACTTTATTTTTGTTATTTATTCACAAAACAAATAATTCCAGTCAGTTGAAATGTAATACATGTAACAAGTCAAAATTAACTGAAAAATTATCTAAAAAGAACAAAAAATCAATAAGAGTATAACAGAGATATGACAAGAAAATAACAAAATACATGAACTAAAGGAAAAGTAATCTTTGAAATGATGTCAATTTAATATTTTACTAAAAACTAATTTTTTTTCACTGTAATAAAGAAGAGACTTTTATTAAAAGCAAACTCACTTACAAACTCACAAACATTTAGTTGGATAAAAAAATTTTCCTTAGGGTGTACAAACAATTGCACTCACCTGTAAGTCTTAAACTCAAATGCATGAACATTTCTATGCACTTTTCTAACTTGAAATGTAATACATATAAATAAAAATATTTAATTATCTGTTGTTTGTTATTTTGGGGGATGATTAAATCACCTAATCTGTTCAGCTTTTACACAGCAAATGGTAATTAAACATATTTCAAATTATTATTAAATTATATAAAATAGGAGAAACACCACCAAGGGTAGGGTCATGCTCCAAATGTTCCAGCTGCAGGTACATGTGTGTGTGTTTTTGTATGTGTGCTTTCACCAACATGACCTTCTAGTATGTCTGTATAAATCGGCACGATTCTGCAAGTTATGTGTATATTCATGTGTCCTGTAGCTGGTTAGCACATCCTCCTCACAACAAGAAGGACCAGGGTTCGAGTCCCGGGTTTGGGCATTTCTGTGTAGAGTTTGCATGTTCTCATCATGATTGCATGGGCTCTCTCCAGTTACTACAGTTTCCTCCCATACTTGAAAGACATGCACATTAGACTAACTGGCTGTTCCAAATTGCCACTAGGTATGCATTGTGTGTGTGTGTGTGTGTGTGTGTGTGTGTGTGTGTGTGTGTGTGTGTGTGTGTGTGTGTGTGTGTGTG
>JBCNYG010000012.1:37972793-37985112 GCA_039654305.1 Porochilus rendahli | reverse complement strand
CGTTACTGCAATAAAACTTTTATTCATATCAGTACTGTTAAATACATATAAAGGTGAAAAGCTTTACAGATACTAAATTACCTACACTTATCAACAACACAATAACACACTTTTTTCACTCATGCTGTAAAATATTTCTTGCAGTAATAAATTGCACTTATATGTACATCATTGTGTAATGCAATTTTAGAGAAGTGTGCTGTTGACCACACGGGAAATATACCTAGTGCTCTGTAACATGAATGCATTTCTAGTTTTAAAGATTATTTGAGGGATGTGAAGAAAAAGTACTCCAGTGTATTTAACAAAGCATTCAGCAAAACTAATGCATAAGGCCCTGCTTACTTTTCTCCTGTCAAATCTATTATTATGGTATTATGAGTATAGATGTAGTTCATATAAATGTGATCATTACATAAATGTGGTACTTGACATCATTCTTCTTCCATAGCTTTTTAAAGTAAACTTTGGTGTGGTCTGCTATTCTTTGCACTGTTAAAAATAGATACAGTTCAGCATTGAAGGCAAGAAATCAAAGAATGGGGAACACCACTATAAGGTAAGTGATATAGGGATACAATGATGAGAGTGGAGGTTTTAATACACACACATACAGTAGTATATATAGGATTACTTTTTATGCTTCACATCTGTGTATGAATTTAATCCTTAATGTCTGTATAGCCAACTGCCAGAAGTAACCTCTTGATAATAAATCTAAATGTTAAAAAGAGGAAGAAAAATTAGTCTTCGTAAGAAAGAAACAGCCAGGCAAAAACTAAGAAACGAGAAGTAACACAGGAAGTGGAGTGGCTTGTGGTAAACAGCTCATAGCAGTAGCACGGAGATGCTTAGTGCTGTGATGAGCAGAAGACCTTGAACCTTTACAGAGCATATCAGTGTTCGGTAAGTTCCAGTATAGGAAACCCTTTTCTTGTATTCTTGAAGGAAATGCTATGATGTTACAAACGTTTTAATCCTTCTTGCTTAGGGGCATTTGATTACAAGCAGTGCAAAGGAGATGATGTGTGTATGTAGTCGTGAAAAGGATAATAGTGTGAAAGTTTTGGACATCTACTTTGAGTCTTGCCATGTTACACCTGTTCGGGGGGTTTTCTTTATGTAGTATGTCTGCATGGTCTTGCTAACCTCCTTTCACTTCCTTTTTTAGATACGCAGTTCTGTGAAAACATTTTCAGTTTGAGCCCAGAACGACATTTCAATTTTGTTTCGCCTTCCATAAATAACAAAAGAAGTAACTGAAGTATTTTAACTTTACAATCATGGGGTAAGATTTGTTTATGTTACTTTTTCATTAAACATCATTAGATTGTTGACAGGAAGAATCTATATAAATTATTTAAGTGATATATATAACATTCATTTTTGACATTAAAAAATATTACTTTGTGATACAAGTAATATACAATAAATTGGTAATAATTAATGCAATGTTATTTTGCATTGCACTTTGCCTTCGTACTGTTTAGGCTGCATGTATAAATGCCAGCTGCTCAAAGTTACTACTGTAGATTATACAGACTGACTAAGATACAACTGCTTAGAAAAATACAAAGTTAATTAATTTGTTACTGATGAATGGAGCTCTTTGTACACTTTGCTAAGATAACACTGTGTGCATAACCTGTTACCATGCAGAATATTTCCAGCTGTCGATAAGTCCTTGCATCTAAATTCACTTCTATAGGTTTCGACTCAGGTGCTGAATTTGCTGACATTTATTTGACTTTGTATCTGACAAGCTAGTTTGGATATAGATCGGCATTTATTAAATGATTTATATGAATGCAGTATTGCATTTTCCAATTTGGCAAATGATTTTATCCAGTGTCATTAAAGTTCAGCTGAGAAGGTATTATATACCTTCTAGTACTACCGAGCCTTCACTGTTAAACCACCACTGCCCGATATCTTTTGGATAACCCTTCTCTGATAATCTGGTTTTACTTTAGAAGCAGCAATATTTTTTTTGCCATGTCCTAAATTTACCTTCTGATGCCATCACATATCCAAACCCATACCAAACAGTGGGCATCTGCTTTACTTTGTTTTACCGTTCATCTTTTGTGATAAACTTTTTTAATGTCTTTTTTCATGATCAAAATGTATATTTTGGTCTTATCTGGCAGAGAGCCCTATTAACACTCTTCCTATAACTCTAGATGTGTACATTTATAGATTGAAAATGTTTTCATGTAGTTAAAGTTCAGTCATTCGTTTGGAAACCATGATACAAAAAACATCAGCTCTTATGAATTTGGCATAAATGCACTTTGAACAGTTAATATTGTGTCAAATTCTAATTTCACATGTACTAAACGGTTCCTGAACTTTAAATATGGACAGAATTGAGGGTATATAATATATTTATATATATCTTTTATATTTTTAAAAGTTTTTAATCAAAGGTATTGAGAGCATGCAGTATGCAAATGGTTTCCAATACCAAAATTAAGGAAATTGAAATGAATTAAGCTTCCAATGTCCTAATCTGACACTTTCCCCCAGAAACAGTGGAGAGGAGGGAAAACTCCACCGAAAACTATCTCGCATAGGAAGCAGAAGTCTAAGAGAACCACCAAGACCTCCACCCCAAGCAGAAAGGCCTCCACCTGCTGCCCCACCCAGACAACCTGAACCTGCTCCAAAACCTCCAGACGCAAAGCCTTTAGAGCTTGCTCCCAAACAGCAAGTGGCCCCTCCAAAGCCCCCTGATGCCTGCTTAAAGCCTAATATCCCTCCAAAACCCTACATACAGGTGTTCAATAGCACAGAGCATGGAAATGCCATACTCAAGGTAAAGCAGACTATATTTAATTAATGAATGCATGAAACATAAGATTAAAGTATTGTTGCCATATGTTTCTTGATTCTGTTCAATTTATTTGTATTTGTATAACGCATTTTAACAATTGAAAAAGCTTCACATAGTAAAACAAATTTGGTAAAGAATTCAAGCTTGTAATTTTATAACCCTATCCACCCTATAATAGAAATTTTTAACCACAAGTGTAATATTTTACCAGGGACTGGATCATTTTCGCTGCGATAAAACCTTGTGTGATGTCACTCTGGTGCCTGGCGACAGCACCGAAACCTTTCCAGTTCACAGGGTGATTATGGCTTCAGCTAGCGACTACTTCAAGGCCATGTTTACAGGTGAAACCTGAAAATAACCTAAAGAGTGTCGAGATATGACTAGTGAATAAATCAATGACTCGCACTTTTAGTATTCTAATACATTAAATTGGCCCTGTGTCTGACAGGTGGAATGAAAGAACAGGTCCTGCCTGAAATTAAACTGCACGGAGTGAGCAGCACAGGCCTGAAGAACATTATTGAGTTTATTTATACCTCTCAGCTAAGTCTAAACTTAGGCACCCTCCAGGACACTCTGGAGGCTGCCAGTTTCCTCCAGGTGCTTCCAGTCCTGAACTTCTGCAATCAGCTTCTTAGCAGTGAGGTATGTGTCTTTTACCCAGAGTTTTCATATTTATGAAATTGCTTTTTTCATATATTGCACGGGTGTGTACCGCACACACAAAAGAACCTTTTTTGTCCTTCATATGGTAGGTCACCATAGAAAACTGCACCGAAGTTGAGCGCATTGCTAATGATCTTCTCCTGGAGGATGTCCAAACCCACATTCACAACTTTGTCTGTCAGAACTTCTCAGCTCTAGTGCAGAGTGGACGTTTTCTGCAGCTTTCGGAATCCAGCATATCACATGCCTTATCAAGTGATGCATTGAAAGGATTCACAGAGATGGAGCTGTATCGCACTGCCCGTGCTTGGCTGGCATATAAGCCCAGTGAACGCCGGCCTGCTGCGTACTCCTTAATGCGCCACATTCGCTTCCCCTTGATGAGCCCTGCTGAACTCCTGCAGATATCCCAGGAAGACCAGATCGATGAGGCAAGTGATGAAAAGAATTGCAAGGAGCCTTTCATGCGTTCTGACACGGCTTGCGTGAACCTACTCCTGGAGGCTAGCAACTACCAGATGCTTCCGTTCCTTCAGCCATCACTCCAGACTGAGAGAACTCGAATTCGTTCAGATACGACACACCTTCTTGCTCTGGGCGGGGTGATGAGGCAACAGCTGGTTGTGAGCAAAGAGCTTAGATTGTATGATGAGGAAGAATGCACCTGGAGGGCCCTCCAGCCAATGGAAGTGCCTCGCTACCAGCATGGTGTGGCACTTTTAGGGGGCTTTCTTTACATTGTAGGTGGGCAGAGCACTTATGATACAAAGGGTAAGACTGCAGTGGACAGTGCGTACCGGTACGACCCTCGTTTTGACCGTTGGCTCCAGGTTGCCTCCCTGAATGAGAAGAGAACATTCTTCCATCTGAGTGCTTTGAAGGGGAAGCTTTATGCTGCGGGAGGCAGAAACGCCACTGGTGAAATCGGTAAGTTACTGAGATTTGGATATAATAGATCTCTAGCAATGACTCTAACTGCCAGTATGGCAGATGGCTTTTTGTGTATGATAAATAAAGGCTTATCACTCATTAAGGTCTTAATCAATAAAGGTGCATACATCAATTCTAATCCGATACAATTGTTTCAAATTCAGCAAATGTCTCCACACAGTCTGCTAGGTGGCCATACTGTCTGTCTACTGAAATGAGATAAGGTGTTTGTACACAGCCCTGATACTGTAGAGGGGAATCAAAGAAATTGAGCCACACAATATTTTTTAGCTAATCATAAAATAAAAATTAAAAAAAAAAAATCGGGGCACTAGTGCACATCACAAATGTTGCTTAATGACCCGGTTGCGAAATGACTAGAAGGGAAATGAGGATGTCTTTGTTAGTGTTGTTTTCTTGGCAATGTATGTCACTGAATTTGGGGAAAGGTGTTTCTGAAGGAGCCAGAAACAGTGCTGTGAATTTGTTTGGCTTTTAGCTTAAAATATCAGAAATCTTTTGACTGACCCTTTATACACCCATGGTCAGTTTGACAGTTTCAGACTTTTATTCCATGTCTCATGAACATATATATCTTCTATCATTTTTAACACAGTTACTAACTAATTTATAGTAGTGTCTGAGTAATATAATGTATAGCCAAAACTCCATGGTCACCTAACCATCACTCTCATATGTGGTTGTTCCCCAAATAGCTGCCACAAAATTGTCTAGAATGTTTATGTTCAGCAGGATTAAAATTTCACATCATTAAAACTAAAGGGTCTATCCATGTTTCATCATGTCAGCACCCCAGGGAACAAATCAAGTCCACTGAGAAACAAAATTTCCAATATTGGTATGGAAGAACTCAAGAGAGCTGAGGCCTGTCTTCAACCCCACTGAAAACCAGTGGGGAAAATTACAACACAGACAACACAGTGTCCAATCTCTCTAATGCCCTTGTAGTTGAATGAAAACAAATCCCACAATGGTTTGGGACTATGTTCCAAAATCTAGATCAAAACCTTTCCTGAGGTGATGCGGACCTTAGAGTAGTAGTCAAAATGTATTATGACTAACTGATAAATAAATGAAGAATTGTCTACCTAAACAAAGGTCTTGGAAATGCTAAACAGACTACACATTTCTACTCAACCCTCCCCCACAGACACAGTCGAGTGTTATAACCTGAGCAAGAACGAGTGGACCTTTGTTGCACCCATGAGTGAGCCTCATTATGGCCATGCTGGTACAGTCCATGGAGGATTAATGTATGTGTCAGGTAAGTGAGCTTTCTAAAACATGACTCATTTTACAACATATTCTGGATAACAGCAAAATAAATAAATAAATAAATAAATAAAAAATAAAGTTAACATCCAGTCCAGAGAGAAGAAATGCAGTCGTAGGAAAATGGACAGAGCTTATTATATAAACAGTTATATAAAGTAAATTTCCTTGACTTTCTTCAGTCAGAACAGCTATTTAGCCCAAGGTTTAACAGAGGACCCCATACCTTAGGTAATAAAAAGTAAGAGAGTAGTGAAGTTCCTTTCATTTCTCATGAATATATTTGTTGCTGGTTTCTTTTCTACAATACTGACCTTAATTCAGATGGCATGAAAGCCAGTGTGGGTGGGGGTTTTGGTAATTGGGTGAGGTCATTTAGTTAGCACTCATAACCACTTCCTTCCTGCTGCCAGTATAACATGCAAAGGCTCGACAAAGTGAGCCTAAGTAAAACATCGATATACCAGTGCAACATCAACATTGTTATGACAAGGGTTCTTTTAAATTAAAAAAATCAATATTTGCCTTCCTTCATTAGGGGGGATAACAAGAGATGCTTTCCAGAAGGAGCTATCTTGTTATGACCCAAACACAGACTTGTGGAGTCGTCGTGCAGACATGATGGAGCTCCGTGGACTTCATTGCATGTGCACTGTTGGAGACCGACTCTATGTTATGGGTGGAAACCACTTCCGTGGAACAAATGATTATGATGATGTCCTCAGCTGTGAATACTACACTCCTGAACATGACCAATGGACAGTGGTGGCTCCGATGCCCAGAGGTCAGAGTGACGTCGGCGTGGCTGTTTTTAAAGGCAGAATTTATGTGGTAGGAGGCTACTCTTGGAACAGCCGATGTATGGTTGACATTGTGCAGTGTTATGACCCTGAAAAGGATGATTGGGAGAGGGTCTTCAACGTGCTGGAGCCTTTAGGAGGTATACGTGCTTGCACCATGACTGTACATCGTCCAAGTGGGTCTGTAGATGAAGCACAATTACAGGAATGTCCCCTCCAAACAACTCAAAAGGGCTGAGGATCAGAGCAAAAAAGCCTTGACATGTCAGAATCATACACAACCAGTGCACTGTATATATTGTATATTTGTCTTAAATGTGTGTTATAAAGAATTAGACAAGCATAATTATATAAATATACTCATAATTCTCATGATATGGCTTGATAAAATCAATCCCAAGTTATTTGATTCTTTCTGTTTTTATGACTTATTGCTATTGATAATGAGTATAATATAAACAATGAATATTAAGAAGCAAGATTGAAAATTATGAATGTTGTTTGTGCGCATTGTGTGTATTATGTATGATACTCTTTTTACTCTGTGTGCATAGCATTAATAAAACAAGATCTGTTTGTTCATTCAATCTTTTTCTAAACTACTCTCACTCATTTGCCGAACCACATAGTCCTTCTGGGGTCTCTTGAGGATGGACCCTATCTCAGCTGACCCTGACCCTGGACCCTTAGCATAATCACACAGCCATTCATACTCTCACTTAGGGGCAATATGGAACAGTGCATTTCTTTGGACTGTGGTTAGAAACTAAAGAACCTGGAGGAAACACACACAGAAGGGGAGAACATACCATGTTGATTCATGTAATGAATTCATGTAATGAATTAAAAAAAATAAATAAAGTATCTTAAACATAGCAATCTGCTACACCAAAAATAGTTCTAGACATATCATCATGTCTAATAAAATAATGTCTTCTTCACCAAATTTGTATTATTTTGCTGAATGCAGATTGCATGTTACAATAATAGTTTTCAAGCTGCTACTTCAATACTTTAACACTTTAAAGTAAAAGTTTAAGTGATTAAGAATCATTAATCAGCAAATCAGAAAAGAAGTATTAGAAAAATAACCTTACATCATGTAGCGCAGCTACATTAGATTCAGAAGAGTAAGACTACATGCAATTTACAGAAGACACTGGGCAATTTATAATTGCAGTTCACATTCCAGCATGTTTTTAGGCAATGATTTCATGCTTTCTGGGCGAACATTAGCATGTCCATCTCACAGCAAGAAGGTCATGTGTTCGAGTTCAGGCCTCTGGCATTTTTGTGTGGAGTTTTCATTTTCTCTGGTTGCTCTGGTCTGAATGCTTGAGTTTGTATGTAGCCCTGCAATGGTCTGGTGACCTGCTCAGTACATACCGTACCTAATCCTGGAGACGGCTGGGATGGGCTCCAGTCTCCACACAAACCTAATTAAGGACAAAATGATTCGGAAAATGAAATGAAATGCATTTCCCACAAAAGTCCGAAAAAAATTACTTAGGTTCAAAATATAATAAAATAATGAATAAATATTTACTTCATCTTTGGGTGCTTCTCTTTAGGGGTCGCCACAGTAGATCAGCCCGTATCAAATCCGTATGTTTGATATGGTTTTACACCAGATGCCATTCCTGCCGCATTCTTCCCCATTTGGGACCGATATTAGGGGTACGCTGGCATGTGTGATCCCAGTGGCTGGGGGGAAAACTGTAAATTTATTATCCATTATTATATATGTAGCCAAGTGAACAGGGGTTACTGTGTTTTGTTTTTTTTGTTTACCAGCTGTGCCCAGTATAATGTGTAATGTGACTTTAAGGCCGACCGGTGTGAAATCTTGCGAGACTTGATACGCGCGAAAAAGAACGGTAGTCCTCCTAACACAGGTGTGTACTTTTCATGTGTGTGTAGGAAGAAAATGGAGAAAACCCGTGTACCACAAAGAGAATACTGGACGGATTTGGACTAGTAAGGTGTATCTGCGCCGACTGACGGATGTTTGTGACTGAAAACTTTGCACTTATTTCTCGTTGGTGGTGGGTGTGGTTATCTCATCTCCATTGCATGGGAGCAGGCCTAGGTGGATACGGGTCAGCAGGGGAGATGAAGAGCTGAGTGTGCTAGGTCCCAGGGAAGGGTGAGGCTCAAGCTACAAGATGGATAAGTAGAGAGAATAAGGCCACTGCTGTTGTTTGTTTTGTACTGATAAAGTTAGATAGTCAGGAAAGAAAAGGAAAAGGATTTATTCTATTTTTGTTTGACTCTGATAAAAATTTCTGTCTCAAAATTAACTAATTAATGCTGTCCTTGTTCAAGGTCAGTCGGGATATTAAAGATCCTCTAAAATATATTTCAGTGTGTCCAGTCCTGTCCTTGATGATCTGGCTGCCCATATATATATATATATATATATATAGAGAGAGAGAGAGAGAGAGAGAGTGAGAGAGAGAGTACAGCAAAAAAAAAAAAAAGTGACACACGCACTTACATAAATATGTTGTTGTTACGCCTTTAGCCTTTCTTACAGCATATAATCATCATACCAGTGTTTCAACAAACTTTAGCAATATCACATTTATTTCCATCCATTGTTAGGTTCATTTCTCACTGACGTCCTAAATTGATGCAGGTAAAGTCTTTTCCAGCACATCTGGGGTGCCGAAACATATGTGAAAATGATTCCTCATGCGCCCTGAACCACTCTTTCATTATTTGAGTCCCCATTTAATATCCGTGTCATCAGGGAAGAAAAAGTCCATTGATGTGAAAACCTGGTCATACTTTTAGGTTATCAGCTGACTTCATTCCATTGGCACATTAATATTGATGAGCCTTGACTGTTTGAAGAGTTTGAGTTCATAACAGATACGTGCCATTGATCATATTATCAAAAAAAAAGCTTTTTCAGTAACTTTAACTTAAAGCTTTGTTTTTTTTTTGTTTGTAAGGCTACTTAAAAAAGTGCTTCTCATAATTAAAACAATGACACTTCTCTGTTTTTGAACTCAAACTCTTCATATATATGCATACATGCATGCATACACACACACACACACACACACACACACGTGTATATATGCTGCCATAGCAGACAAAGAATTTCCAATTACTTTAAGCATATATATTTTTATTTGTATTTTTTCGCTTTGTATTTAGTTATCATATTTAATATTGGCAGCTAATTTGTTATGATTTTTTCCATCTCTGATTTAATGATTGATTTTTTTTTTACTTTTGAAGGAAATGCAAATGATACTATGGTTCTCGACCCATTCAAACATTTTTTACAAATAAATATTGCTTTTTTCAGTTGGAGAACCTATTCTCCTCCTTGCCTCACCACCCAAAAAAAGCCTTAAGCCCCTGCTCTACTCTGTGTCATTCACACACACCCCCCACATTTAGCTCTCTGCCCTTGCTCCCTCACAACTCTCTCTGGCAGCCATGATGAGCTAGAGCGCTGCAGCTGACAGGCCTGAACGATTGATGTTTGAACAATGGCTGACCTACTCACAGGTGGACGCAAAAGTAAAGCAGGGGCCTGTAAATTTTTTAAGAGCCAAAGACGGAGTGATTGATGTGCTCCTTATCCATTGCTCGTGCCTGGGAGCAGGTAATGGAGTTGTGTTTAACCAGGTCTCTGGGGAAGGCTTTGGGGAGATGTGATGAGGCTTTAGGGGGATGTGGTGAGATGGCATTTGTCAAGAGCACAGGCGAGCAAGCTTAATCCATAACAGCTGGGTTTCTCAGTGGGAAACCAATTACTCCATTGAACAGACCACCAGTTCAGAGATCTATCCCTATAATATGTTTTTAATGATCCGTTTGGTTGCAGGTATGCTCTAAAATGGTGTAATTAATGATAGAAGTATTAGACTATAGTTCTTCACAAAGGATAAGGTGCAAATAGATTCACAAAGGGAACTTTAAACTCAAATTATGCACTTTGAATTTAAATGGGATCTTATTGTTAAAAATGGAATTTCTGTCTGCATCTGTATGCTGATTTTTAAATATCAGTGATATAAATATCAGTGATCAATTTAACAACACCTTCGTTATGTAGCCTGTCAAAAATAACAATGCCATTATTGATGAAGTAATACTTCATGTTCTTGTATTATTATATATATATATATATATATATATATTTTTTTTTTTATAACACACCATATAAACTATTTGCATTTTTTAGAGGAGGTGTCGTGAAGGGCTGCAAACTCATTTTAACAACAACTATTTGTAAGCCAAACGCAAGCTGTTATGACACTCCCCGCAAAGTGTCACATTTACAGTTATGGACCTACTCACGTGTGAAACACTTTTGAACCACATCTAAGGCTGTTTTTGAGAAGTAGAGTTTTTTCAGTAAGAGTGTGCATACCCACTCATCACCTTCCCTTGTCTCTTCACTCATTCTCCACTTGCTGGTAATACATTGTACTTACTTATGGCAGTACGGATAGGGAAAGGGGATGCAGGATTGGAGAGCATACAGCAAATATGCAAATAGCAATAGTATTTTCTTGCTGACAGTTTGTAGGGAAGAAAAGCTGAGCATCATTACACTGATTTGTGCTCAGGGCTCCTCTAGTGAACTATCTCTATGCGTGTTATGCATTGGAGATGATGAAATGCTTAGAGCCAGCTCTCAGCGTACCTTCTAGCGACAAGTTCTCCCTTGCATGTCTGGCACCCTAGCAGGAAAGACAACAACATAATAAATAAAGGTAAAAATGAAAAAGAGGGGAAATAAATGACAGTTGAAAATGATGACTTTTCTTGAAATTTCCAAAGGACTGAAGAGATCCGCATGGGTGGAAAGCATAACACTATTTATATAACTTTCACTGAAGTTATAACTGACACATTAAGGTATTTGCTTCTTACACATCAGGGATAACACATCAGTGAATATTTTCTGATGTAACATTCATCTCTATAATCATACTGTAGGATAAGCATATATATAAATATGTATATATAATGTATGTGTGTGTAATATAATTTTTTCCTTAGCAAAAGTCCATAGCATTTTTTTTTCTTTTAAACATACCAGGAAGCATAGAAGTAATTTCTCCTTTATTGCAAGTGATTTCTCCTTTATTTCTCCATTATGTATAGCAATTGGCATGAGAAGAGATCCAGGGAAAATAAAACCAAAAAGAACAAAGGAAAGAAAGCTTATTGATATCCAATTGTCCATTTCCCCTATTTTCAAGCAGTTGGTAAGCGATTAGGATTTGGAGGCATTTTCTCATTCTTTGCTCCATTTCTTCAACATCCTATAGTTTCTCTGGGTGAATGTTCCATTACAGGACAAGTAAAAGATCTGAGAGAATACAGCAATGTGTGATGGAATTTCAGTGTGCTGAAAATGAAACACAAGATCTGAGTGGCAGACAAGAAGACAGGAATGAAGGAGTGCAAAAGAGGAAAAAAAGAGAGAACAAGGAGCAAGGAAGCATGAAAGTGTTGCTAGTAGTCTGAGTGGTAAAGTCACAACTAATAAAATCTCCACAGCACAAGGTCAACACAGAACTGGTTTAGATCGGCCTGGCCATTGTAACACAGCATAGAGAAAAGACCTGCAGGCTAACCTCATGTAAGACTTTTTTCGATACCTCTTTCAACAGAAGTAGCGGAAATGCCTGAGTTTTTAGAGCTCAGTTTCTACTAAACTATGATATGCATTTAGCTAATTTATTTACATTAAATTAGCTATATGTGTGTGTATGTGTGTGTGTGTGTATATGTATATATGTGTATATGTGTGTATGTA
>JBCNYG010000012.1:37946401-37965505 GCA_039654305.1 Porochilus rendahli | reverse complement strand
TACACAAGCATTCACTCTCATACTCACACCTTGGGGCAATTTGGAACCGCCAATTAGACCGTGCATGTCTTTGGACTGTGGGAGGAAACCGGAGTACCTGGAGGAAATCCACACAAGCTGTAGGAGAACATGCAAACTCCACACAGAAACATCTGAGCCCAGGAATCAAACTCAGGCCTTCTTGCGTGAAGTGAACATGCTAATGCCACTATGCCACTGTGCCACCCCATAATATATAATGTGAATGTAAATGTTATATACCTTGAATGTTTTTTCTTGTCCCCACCATTTCCGGGTGTGTGTCACTGAAACAATATGCCACCAATAATAATAATATATATATTTTGATTGCGAATGGTTGTGTGAACAGGGATGGTTCAGGGTGTACCTCACTTTCACCCAGGGTCGGCTGAAATAGACTCCAGCCTGTACCCTAGTAGTATTAAGCAGCTCAGCAAATGAATGAAAGAATAATAATGACGTTTAAAACAAGCATCTTGATTCCAAACAAATAACGCTGCCAGCCTTGGATTGTTCTTTACTTGTGGATTCGTTCCTTCTCTACATTGTTCCTATTCCAGCACAGTGTAGTGTCAACTTGGCAATGTGACTGCTACCGCTTTTTCTTAGTGATGCACACTCAGAAAGGGAGGGGTCAGTTAGCATGTGACATCTTATGTGCAATAATGAGATATGATTATGGAACAAACAAAATCTTCTGCACGCTAACACAACTTTAAATGTTAGGAACCAGACTTTCCACTATGTAAACAGAACATATGCTGGGATAAATAACAGTAAATACTACATACTTCAGAGTTAGGAAGAAGTAATACATTCTTCAGAATAGTTAAGACACTTGCAAGCTTTTGTAATTCTTTCACAGCACCTTACACTGCAAGCTTAACGTACTCTTTCACTTTCTTAGTAATTTTGTGTTATGATAAATTTGGTTGTTTTCCGAGCGCATTTCCATAGGTCTGGACCCAGCAGGGCCAATGTTCAAAAATGCTCACCCATCTGACCGCCTGGATCCCTCAGACGCCATATTCGTTGAGGCTATACACACCGACTCTGACTGTGAGAATTCAACAAAACCTCACATAAATTCCTGTCAGCATTAAAGTGAAGATAAAAACAGCAGTTCTTCTCTTTTATGCTGAACAGCTCACACAGAGCCTAATTTCTATTATTGTATTATCCTGCATCATAAACTGCTGCTTATCATGCTAGTGACTTTGCCATCAAGTAACTCTGTCACTTGCATTTGGCAGATTTTGGCATTTCTATACCTGTTGGCCATGTGGATTTTTTTGTAAATGGTGGTCTGGACCAAACTGGATGTGTACAGTCAAGTTTTACATCAAGTATGTGGACAAATCACTTATGTAGTTATTTCAAGTGTGTGAACAAATTACAAGAACTCCTAACTTTTTAGGTTCGGTTAACTTTTTTCTCCTGACTTTTTAGTAATTCAGTTACCACAACAGGGTTAGATTGTTTTTGCTTTTAAATCTTGTATTATGTACAGGATATTTTCAGCAGTCATATATGCCATTTGTGTTTATAACATAAATAAAAATGTAGTGTTTTAGGACAGAGGCGTTTTACGAATCACAAGAGTTTGAGTAGCTTCTTACTGTAAACCTTAAAGATAATTGTAAGTAACTGTAAAGGTAAAAATTATACAGCCACAGTAGCTGAGAATCCTGATTTGTTGTCAGTTTTTATTTATTTTCCAGTGTATGGCTATGTAATCTGTGACCATATGAGGGCGCTGTATGTGTACATGAGTGCACTCAAAGGGTCCTGTGCACTCACTGGCTTCCCTTGCTCCAGTTATGAGGGTTTCCTGGCCGGCCAGTGTACCATCTGTGATGGTTCCTTCAACAACAGTTGCCCACAAATAGGTAAAATATCACTTTTCATAACTGATCCCATAATTACAATAGATAATTTCTGAAGTCTCTTTATATCTATCTATCTATCTTTCTATATATGTGTATGTATGGATATAAACAGACACAAAAAAATTAAGAGGTCACTTATAATGGGAATATATGGGGCTGCAATTTTTTTTGTTTTTGTTTTGTTTTTTTTGCTTTGTTTTGTTTTTTTCTTTTTGGATATACTGTATTAATCCCTAATGGGAAATTATTGCCTTTAGCTCACATAAACAGTAAGCACACACACACTCAGAGCAGTGGAGAACCTTGCAGAGAGCAGCTGGGGGTTATGTGCCTTGCACTTCAGCCATGAAGGTGCAGCTCACTCCTACCATCGGCACACTTTTTTTTTTTTTTAATCTTTTGGTCCCAAACCCGCTTCTCTAAATATTGGGCTACAGCTGCCTAAGTTTCCAGTTAAGTGTGTGTGTTAATAGTTGTTTGTGGCTGTGTTAGCCCTGCAATAACTTGGCAACCTTTTTAAGGTGTTCTCCCCTCTCACCCAAAATCAGCCTGAATTATTTCCTGCAACACTGGCGGATAAGCAGTACAGATGATGAATGAACTGCTTTATGTCAACATGTGCTCTCACTCACTCACTTCCTCATTTATTTGCTGAACCGCTTAATCCTACCAGGGGCAATTTTGAACCGCCAGTTAGCCTGATGTGCTTTGGACTGTGGGAGGAAACCAGAGCACAAGGAGGAAACCCACACAGGCACAGGCAAGAAAATGCAAACTTCCCACAGAAACATCTGAGCCTAGTACTCGAGGCGGATGTAGTTACCACTAAACTATCTATATAAAGCTAGCATTTATATAAAGCTAATTGCTTTTTAAAAGCTAATTGTGATCTCTCATCCTATTCATCTGTGTGTTCTTGTGTTTTAGGCTTGGTGAGCAACGGTGGGATAACAGGGTCACCATTACCCATACATGAGAAAGTCTACCTGCTGACTACATCTAAAGTTCCCTTTTGTGGTGGGGTTGTTTTTCTAACATATCTATCATTGTCTATCAGCTGAGATGAAGATTAATAAACATTCTGTGTCCGAATGCCGATAAGAGAAACCTTTCCCCCTCTCATTAGTCTTCTCTGATTTTGAACTAATCTAAAAATATAATGCTTGTTTAAGAAATCTGGATTCCTGTTGAGTTCTGTGCTTTGTCTTCCTTCACAGTGCATCACATCATGATTGAGCTGAAAGTGTCCCCACTGATAAAGAGTGCTGTAGTGCAGGTCACCCTAGTCTCCATGGAAGACATCAGGACAAAGCAGAAACTTTATCTGTGTGTTACCTCTTTGCGACATTACATAATCAACTATTAGCATCACCTACAGCTAAAGCCCTTATGGAAAGCAATCACATAAATTTCATATAAGATCATATGTTTTTCACATGTGACTATATAAGTAATAGCTGGTCATGTGGAAAAACACACAAAGCTGCATTTCATCATTTTACTGTTACTGTACAGAAATATTTTCCATACTCAGAATGATTTTCTGTATATATATATTCAAGAGAGACTGGCAAAACCATTTATAAACAAGTGGTGGGGCATCCAGAGAGTCTATGCAAGATTGATTCTATCCATCTGAAGAATACTGGAGCATTACTCTACAGACAAGGGACCATCCACTTTGAATACATCTGTATCTCCAAGATTCCTAAAACGAGGTGAAGCCAACAATATTTAAAAGTCCAGAAAATTAGCAACTAGCACATGCATTTGGCAGGGCATGCTGTTAATATGTGTGTTATTATTTCTGTTCTATGTTTAGGAGGCAAGACACATTATGTGTGGAGAACATAATGATTGGAAGGAGTGCACCGTGGTCACATGACATAATCCAGGTGTGCTGAATATGAGGACGGAGAGAGCATGTTGCACACAATGGACAAAATTACATTAGATTCCTGTTCCAAATGCACAGATGTAAAACGAGCACGCTTTAGGACCGCAAAGTAAAGACAACATTTAATAAAGTGTTCCAGTTACAGCATACATATTGCATGTATAGTGTAAAAAAAATACCATTTACAAATGCATTATTTAGTAACAGTTCGACAGTTCAGATATTACAGAGCAATTATAATGCCTTTTAACACTGGTCAGTTACTGGAGGGGATTGTGTTCCTCCTAATATCTAATAATGCAATACTGCTAAGATTTAAATACTTCATGTTGATCTCATCTCTCATGTCTTATTGACTTATATACATTTGTGATATACAGTAGCTATTAATTGTCAATTAAATAATTTCTAGACAAATATATTTATATTATCTACTGCAGCCAAATTGTACACTGGGATCAATATAAGCCATGCACTGAATTTTCACAGGTTTTATGAAGGAGGAATTGGCCCCAAAAACAGACATTGATTCCTTATGGTGAATTAAAGACTCACATAAAAAATAGCATATGTTTCTTGAATGTTTTCCCTGCACTCATCATCGTGTGTTAAAAAAAAGAAAGAAAACACAATGAGAATTTAGGAAATTAAATGAAAAGTGAAGTGGAACTTTCACCTGCATTCAGATTTACAAAAAAAAACTAAGACTACAGGTTTACTCACAGCATTGAAAAAAAAAACCATAAAGGTGGTATTACTACAGTGGTATTAAAATAAAGCCCCAAACTATTTATGGCATTGTTAATCAAGGTCAGTGGAAGGGATAATTACAGTTCTACTATTATACTTAAATCCTCTGTAGGGGGAAAAAACAACTATTTACTATGTCTAATTTAAAGTATGAACATGTACTATAGACACGTAGACTATGAAAGCAGAGGAAATGAGAAGCATGCAGTGAAGGCGCTGAGACCCTGGTTCCACTCCTGGCGTTGTTTATGGATTAGATTATTTTTAGAGCCTTGGGGTTTCCGTGGGAGCCAGTGGAGCACGTCCTCTTTGGTATGGAAACCTTCCAGGAGTATCGCCCACTGTTAAATGTATGGGGGGAAAAAATTAACAAGTTGTCATTTGCAACCTTATAACAATACCTTACCGATATAACTTTTTTTCTATATTATCTAATGTTAAGATTGTTTTGAATCTGTACTTAATCACTCCAAGTTCCTCGACAAAAGTGTGTAACCTATCTGTCCACATAGCCCAACCCATATATTTCATTCCTCCGCAGGCTTTGTGCACAAGGTCAGCATTTTAATGACAGTGGTGCCCATCTCCTCCCATCAGCTGTCCAACATGTCATCCAATACTATCCTTTCCACCCCACCACCCCACCACCCCTGTAAGAAAATACCACAAACAGCTGGTGCAAGCAGGTATTTCAAAAGAAGCGAGATAGAGAAGTGGATTAATGAAGCGTACAACCTTTTACTTTGGCTTTTACAAATACATGTGCAGGATGATGGGGCACTTGGCAATGGAATATCTAAAGTGACTTTTATTTAGTAATTATATGTGGATTTTCCACTTAGCCTAAAATGCATACTGCATTAATTTCTTCTATGTGAAGCGAGGAAAGAGCCCGATGCCTCACCTTCTTTAACTCAGACCAATCCATATGGACGCAAACACATAGGACACTTTTAAAGGAAATGTTTTACTGCACAGCTTACATAATTTCAGTTCTGTTTTGAAGGACTACTATAATATATTTGCAATGTATGCAGTAACATTCAAGGAAGAGTTAGATGTTAAATGCACACACATGCACACATACACACACACACACGCACACACACACACACACACACACACACACACACACACACACACACTGAAAGGCACATTGCTCTCCTGCATTCTCTACAGTTAGTCAAGTGCTCAGTGCTAAATGAGTGCATCAGTGCCACTTTAAATCACACTGCACAACACACGCTTCTTCCCACATTACTATTCCTAATCTATTTGTGTGTACTTACATATAACTTAAGAAGTGGCCCAGTGTGTTAGCTTCCGAATCCTATTTTCTACTTCAAATAATCCCTTTCACTCCCATAGTCCACTAGAGAGCCTATCATGTCAGCAAAGTCCTCGAGGACTAAGCTGGTTGAGTCCTCACCCGAGGGCATCTCAGGATCCGTGGCCCAGGAAGAGTGTCGCTGGGAAGGCTGGTCTTTGAAAAGTGGGTCCTTCCCCTGTCCTTGTTGAGAGGGTTTTGCACCTACATGCTGGTTGCTAGGTGATGGGTCTATTGGCACGACTGTCTGATTCCCTTGGCTTCCCCTGGGTGGGGAACTGCTGCTGCCCCCCTCACTACTTGGTGGCGATGGGGCAAGAACATGGTAGAGGCTGGGCAGACGGATGTCAAGGTGTACCCCACTCTTGGCAAAAAGTTTGTCAATAAGAGAGTAGAGTTTGTCTGCTATGTCATTGCCAAGCATGACAGAGAAGAGACGAGCAATGTAGCGGTCTTTGGCCAGAAGGAGATAAAGACGTTGGCGGCGCCAGGAGATGTAATGGCAATCTGTCTCTGCTGTCAGCGTCACCTGAGGATTGGGAGATCCAAGTATTCAAGAGATGTCAGTTGAAGGCTGGATATGAAGTAGGCGTTTAAAGATATCAGTTATTCTACAGCAAAAATGAGAGCGCCTGGCACTCTATTAGAGATTAGAGACTCTAAAAGCATTTATTATGGTACCTGGAAATTCCCCTCCTCTGTCGGCCGAAGGGATTCCCATTCCGGAGAATCCAGGAATTGGTGAGGGAATATGTAATGAAGGAACTGACCTTCTAAAGTCACTCGAATCCTATGAAGTAAAGAAAAGGGAACAGTTTACAGGCAAATTAAAAATCACCAAGTACTGAAGAAGTGT
Source organism: Porochilus rendahli (assembly GCA_039654305.1). Taxonomy (NCBI): domain Eukaryota; kingdom Metazoa; phylum Chordata; class Actinopteri; order Siluriformes; family Plotosidae; genus Porochilus; species Porochilus rendahli. Next base: position 37,958,765 of record JBCNYG010000012.1, on the reverse strand, counting down.
CATGTCATTCCAATCAAATTCCAGAAAAATGCAACTTTTTTTAAAGAACTAATTTATGAAGAATGTTTTGAAAATGTAGCATATTCTCAGAAATACAAATATGTGATACAAATAATAAATAATCATATTAAATTATGATTATAAAAAATGGTCCTTATTTGCTGATGCTGTATTTGTTTATAAAATTAATTAATTCAGCAATTCCATCAATTGAAGAGCTCTACCCTGAAAATCAAATCAGTGTCAGGTGAGGAAAAAGAATTGATTTTTAATCTAAATCACTATCAGCATTGGGGGGTCACAGTGGTTCAGTGATTAATACAGTCAGCCCACAGCAGAAAGGTTCTCTTTGCTTGCATGGGCTTCCTCCATGTGCTCTGGTTTCTCCCACTGTCCAAAGACATGCAGATAAGTTCATCTGGCTTAAACTGCCCATAGTTTGTAGAATAAGAGTGTGAATGGTGTTTGCTCCCCCAGGACAGATCAGTGATTAAGATAATAATGGAAAATAATTATCAACCCAGAACACGCCGGAGGGACTATGTCTCTCGGCTGGTCTCAAAACGCCTTGGCATCCCCCTGGAATTGCCGGAGAATGTGGCTGGGGAGAGGGACAACTGGACCTCACTGCTTCGGCTGCGGCCCCCCGACCGAAAACAAGCAGATGGAGATGAAGACGGAAAATAATGATTTTTTTTCCAGGATGGAAATTTGGCTCAATTATATATATATTTCAAATAAACCCTCAATTATATCTGACTTCAATAATTCATTAATTTGCTGAACTGCTTTATCCTACTAGGGTTGTGGAAGGGCTGGAGCCGATCTCAGCTGACCCCAGGTGAAGGTGGGGTACACCCTGAACATCTCCCCAATCCATCCTAGGGCTAACACACACACGTCTCACACCTAGGGTCAATTTGGAACAGCCAATTAGCCTAATGTGCAGGTCTTTGGACTGTGGGAGGAAACCAGACAACCCGGAGGCAACCAACGCAAGCACAAGGAGAATATGCAAGCATCAGACACAAACTACCTTTCCGAGCCCTGGGACTCTAACTCAGGACCTTCTTGTAGTGGACGTGCTAACCAATACACCACTGTGTCATCCTGTATGCAGTGTATCAGCTGTTAAATATTAACCATTAATTTTCTTACTAACCTTCCCGAGAGCAGAAAGGAAAGTTTGTCAATCTGTGTTTTTCCCTCAATAGCGTATGTCTCCTCAGCCTTGAGAGCGAGCACCTTGTTCTCACAGGCAGCAGTGATCTCTTTGAACACCTGTACAGGTACCTCCATTGGCAGATAGACAGCAGAGTAGAGGGCAGAAAGCTCCTCATTGGCCAGACCATCCCGCATCAGACGAAATATCAGGTGACACACCTGAGCAAGGCACTGCAGTACCAGCATCATGTTCCAGACAAAGACATCGAGGCCACAAACTGTTAGCCAGCCCCACAATGCCAAACACAGGAAAGCAGGAGCCAGGAAGCTGAAGATGTATAGTGCTCCATAAGTTCCACTTCCACCCATGTACCCTATAAAGAGGATGGTGTTACCTAGATGGTAGATGGCACCCTCTGTGCCGTTGGTCCATTCTGTACATAGTGAATGACCGTAGATTACTGTATCAAAACTAAAGTTGGTGTTGCTCATGTTCTAGTCTCCTAACATCCACAAAAAAAAGAGATTTCTTCAGAGTCCAAGAGGAGTCTTTAGAGTACAGTTCGTAGTTGTTTTGTCATAAATTTTCCTGTTTTTTTTGTGACGCCAAAGTGTTCATAAAGAATATAAACACAAATATGAAGTTATACAATGTTCCCCTTTGCCTTCATAGCTACTGCCTTATTTCCTTTTTCCTTGAGCATAAAATAAATATAAGAATATAGCTCCCTTCATTCTGTGAGCCTCTTCGTATTTCTTCCTCCCCCTCTGCCTTTAATTTCCACTATATCACCTGCTATGTCTCGTCCCCCGTATCTCTACTCACTCCTACAGTGGAGTGAGCACTGCTGGAAACACAAAGCAGGAAAGGAATTGGCTGGGGTGGGTAGTGTGACACCCCTAGAAGGATAACCATGTTTGGAATTGAAATCCAAGGAGGAAAGAGTCAAAGACAGAAAGCAGACCAGCTACTTAACATAACACACCATGGCAGGGAGAGCGAGATGAGGGACGATAACAAGTGAGAAAAGCAAAAGCTTCCATGAGCTTGCAAAGAGTGTTAAACTGATTTGCTTTTTTTTCTTACATTAACAATGACAATTTTCTCTCGAGCATAACTGTCAGTCTCAGAGAAGGGTTTAAGCATGAAGTATTGCTTTATATTCTGATTCGGGTAGAGTTACAGAGATCACATTTCAGTGTTTACTGTCCCCTCTTTGACAGTCTTTCCAAGAGCCACCATGAGAGGGCTGTACTAATTTGGCTCCTAGTAGGGGTGCGGCTGTACTATTATTTTATGATAATTTAACACCTAACACAAGTCACAGTGTGCAAACAGAACTTTGTGTTATGATACCACATTTCAATTTGTAGTTTTGTAACAAATTACATTTGTAAATTTGTAGTATAGTTATGTCTGATTGGTTTATATGAATATTTAGTATATACTACATGAGAACATTAGGATTTGATTGGTTCGTTTCCGGTCGGTGTAATAGACATCAATAGTAATTAATTATTAATATAATATAATATAATTATATATTACATGGGAATGGCACAGTCTGGTTAGTCTGCTGTATCGGGATTACAAATCCTTATCCCAAGTTGGTAATGCTTGAATCTAAATGTAAGATATTCGCAGTTGGTAACTGTCACTTGAAGTAGGGACAATAGAGCAGAATAGACGCCATTAGCTACACACAACTATTAGCCTGCTCAAGGAATCAAGAGTTCACCTAACCTGTTTCAGTGTCATTGTTAACATTTTATATATTATTATTAAATATAGAAATTTGGTTTTAGTTGGCTTTTCTTGTATTTCCCTTTAGTATGAAAAAGATCTTCATGGAGCATGGTTTACTTTTGTGTTTGAATGAGTTGGCTGAGCAGACCAGAACAAACACCATTAGACACACAGAGTTATTAGCAGGAGATGTACACGGTGTATCCCACCTTCACCCAGAGTCAGCTGAGATGGGCATCAGCTTCCCCCATGGACCTAATAAAAATGAACCTAATGATAAAGGGTTCCAGAAAATGACTTGAAAATATTTATGGGTTCATTTCTTAGCAGCATTTTGATTTGATGATAGGAAAATTGAACCACTTCATAAAGTCTTCTCCAGCACATCCCAAAGACATTCTAGAGTCAAGAAAATGATTCCTCATTCTCCCTGAACCACTCTTTTATTACTTGAGCCCCATATCAGTGCCATCAAGGAAGACGAAGTCCATTTATGTGATACCCTGCACATCTAGTACATTCAGATCATCAGCTGACTTCATTCTATTGCCATATAATGTTGCAGAGCCTCGACCTGACCACCTGGAGCAACAATGCCATGGTGATTACGCGATGTAAGCAAGGCTATACATCTCCAGTTCTGATGAATTAGAAATTTTCATCTATGCATCAATAGATTTATAATGATTGTGTCTCACATACAACCTGCATCAGTGAGAGTTATGTCAGGAGTCGTGTCCCTGCTGTGGCAGAAGCTGATAACCAGTGAATGTTGCACTTCAGAGTCGGAGACTTTCTCATCCATAGAAGGCACTGAGCCAGAAAGAATGTGAGGGCACATGCATGGCTCATTTACTGCAGCCAAGTGCGATGATACACTGAGCCAGGAGAGATTTCATGCAGCTGCTCAGATAAATCTTCATGTCAATAGCGACTCATATTATACAGTCTATTAATGTTGGTAAATCTTAAGATTCTTAAAATGTTTAAAAACCAACTATATTTTAGATAATTTTAAAACGTAATCAATACATAAAAATCATCATTAACATTATTATAAATAATAATAAAAATATATTAATATTGATAATAATAATAAGAATAATAATAAGAAGAAGAATATGAATAATGTAAGGACTTCATTTAAGAAATTTAGCTTGGCATAGAGTCATGCACAAGTGGGATGTTCTAGTTTCATATCCTAATCTTTCCTGATTATACTTGCAATAAAAATAGATCCAGATAAGAAATGTATAAATAAATCCTTTATCAATTCTGACCCAGAAGCTGTAGGTAGACTCTCTAACAAAGCTGGTGATAGATTCCCATCATCTCCTGTCATCTCTTCATGGTGAGTAGAATTATTTCCTTGAAAGGATGAGCTGCACCAAATTGTTATTAGTATGTTAATTATAGCACTTTATTCAGGCTTATAGTTTACCAGCTTATTCAGGCCCGAGATTAGTTAACTTTAACCTTTGAATATTTTACTTTGAAATTAAGTCAGCATGGCCTCACTCTACATACACCTTCTGGTATAGTGCCTGAAGAACCACTCCCCTTACCACCTCCACCTCCACCACTGGGCTGCTGTACAGGTAAAAACACTGTGTTTGGCAGTTATTAAATCTGAAGGTTATTCGGTCAGAAGGCCTGAGGAGTTTGTTGCAAGGTAGAAAACTGCCGCTCTGCCAGTGGACCCCAACCTTCTCAGGGCCCTTGTTAAAAATACCCATTCACTGATGAATAGCCTGTTTTATCCGTAGTATCATATAGTATAGTTTTTCATCTTGTTTTGATTCTGTCTGTTCACAATAAGACCGGGTGACCAGAGGAACAATCTTACACGTGTGTGATAACTGGCAGTGCAACACTGATTCATAGAAAGTGCAAAAGTCTGGTATTTTAGGATTACATTGTACTTCATATTTATTTAATATCAGAATTATAGGCGGTCTATACGTATATATGGCTTATAGGCAGGTTGAATAGCCAGAACCTATTGGCTCCCGCTTCCCTGATCATCCTGACAAATAGATGTATGAATGATGGCTGGACAGAGAAATAGATGCATAGACGGATGGAATGCATCCCAAAATTTTGCAGATCAGAAACAAATAGTTTCTCCTACTGTCTGAAAAATGGAAGTAATGTGGGTACTGTTTATTTTATAGAATGATGTTTGTTCATTTTAAGGAATGAATCAGAAAATTATATTCCTTAGGATTGCATAGGATGTTTATTCAAAATCAATTTTATAACATTCACACAAAAGTAAGAATGCATCACATTCAATTCAAGAACAACTGAAAAAAATATAAATAAAGATTAAAGAATCTTCTCACAGCAGCATAGACAGCAGTTCACACACTCTCCACCACAGTCCAGCTCATCCTGAAAAAGCCAAGACAGGATTTTGGTTATGAAGACGTGTACTAGTTAAAAAAAGTACAAGTAAACACTGTCATCATTGTTTCTGTATAGCACTTATGTTCTAGCCTTGAATAAAGTTTAAATACTGACTCTACAATACAGTTAGCATTAACCAACAAAAACAAAAAAACTTCTGTTGAATACACATACCTATCAGCCATTACATTAAAACCACCTTACTGGTCTGTGGTTAGACAGCCCCATACAAAGCAAGCTGAAATACACCATGTGTACTGGCACCTTTCCATCAAAGCCAGCATTAACAGTTTCAGTTTGAAACCATGTGTACTGAGTGCAAAACTGCCATGAAACGTACAGTGCATGTACAGTTTGCCAGTAAATGTACAGTTTGCTTTTGTTTGTTAACATGGTCGTGACTGGCTGAATTTACCCAATGAAACTCGTTTTCACCAAATAAATACCAGGCCTCATTATGATTACTTTCAGCAACCTACTCCTACTCCCCTATTTTTTTACGGATTTAAACAGATCAGAAAAATGACTCCTTGAGACATTAAAAAAGTGGAAATCCGCCAATCTGCAGATAAATATCATCCTTGCTAAAGTCACTCAGTTCCTTATGCCACTCATTTTTTCCTGGTCCCAACACATCACATCAACAAACAGACTGTTTATTTTCTGCCTAATATATCTCACTCCATGTTAGATGCCACTTTAATGAGATAATCACAACCAGTCAGATGGTGTTCATGTTATGGCTGATCGGTGTATGTGGCATGGCTCACAACATTTAAAAAAAGAATTCTGTTGTTTATTGGTGCTGAAATGGATCGCAATGTAATTACTGCAGTCACATAACTTTTCGCTGGATTACTCCACTAATATGCTTTAACACTCAGTAGAAAACAACTTCATCTTACCTCACAATCCTTTGATATTATATCTTGAAACCAAGTGCCCTCATGCATTCTTTGTGAGCCTCAATAAGATCTGTGCAGCTTTCCTCACCCTTTTCAATGATACTGGGGAGAGAAAACTAACACATAACCAACCTGTCCATTTCTATCTCAATTCTGTAATCCTTCATGCATCAAAATCAAACAAAAGCAAATTCATTAAGGCTTCATTATAATGGTGAAATTATGTGACATGGCATTCGACATATAGATACAAATTTGATCTCAATTCCAAGCCAACAGCTGTAACAAAGGGTTAAATGTAAATTTCCATTACACAGGATTGTTAAGGTGACTAACAGCAGCTCAGGAACATTATTTAATAGTGGAGCGAAAGCCTGCGTGAACAGAGCACCATGGTAATGGAATATTGCTGTATACAACTAACCCATTAACTTGATTTTGGATGGTTGTCCGATGTCCGTCCCGAGTGTGAACGTCACTGTATAGAACTAACCCATCAAACACATATTGGAATATGGCTTGGATTGTTGTCCATTGTTCCTCCAATGTCCATGTGTCGCTGTATCGAACTAACCCCCTGGTCTTCATTGTGGACAGTTGTCCCATGTCCATTCCGTTTCGGCTTGTCTTTATGTACAGCGCTAACCCACCGACTTAATTTTGGGAGGTTGCCCCATGTCAGTCCTTAGTCTGCATATATCTGTATGAAAACCCATTTAATGTTTTTGTTTTGATTCACGGTTTCCACATGTGCACAGTTGCCACTTGGTAAAAGAAAGGAAAGGATAAGGAATACAATGGCAAAGTCTCACAAAGAACTAAACTGAACTATGCGTGATTATTTTTCTGTTGTTATCCTTCAGGTATCAGTAAAAAAACGGATGCTGAAATATTTCACAACACACTCTGTGCACTCTGGGCCCCAAAAGTTAAGTGGCATTTTGTTTATTACATTAAAATAGCAAAGAATATTAGTGGATAACTTATGTATGAACTGAATTCAAGTAGGCTTTTTATTTCCTTTGCCAACCTCTGGATCAGGTGACTAATGACATCATTGCTCAAAGGGTCCACAAAACTAACTGATCAACATCATTCTGGACGGTTATCCCACTCCCAGGCCTCACTGCGCTGATGCCAGTTGACTGTTATGTATAACTGAGTCACGTGAGAATGATTGTTGAGGACACAAAAATATGACTATGTATAACATATCATACAAACACAACTCATGCAGAGCCTTAAAGCACTGCCTAAATCAATATGTTACAGGATATTTTGTCCCTATGTCATTGAGCATGAATGGAGCGATGTAAAATGTTGATGCTAATGTGCCAGCTCTCTTTACCAGGCATCCCTTGCTTTTTTGGTTTCGGGGCATGCACAGCACGGCTTCAGTGGCTTCTTCTCCTCAGCAGATGTGAGCTCCACAGCTGCAGCAGCTATGCTCGACATTGTCCTTTAAAGTCAGCTGTAACACTAGAAGATCACAATTCATTTGTGGACACACTGGAAGATGTTACATTTTATAAATATATTTTTTATTTATTTTTAAAAAGTGCCAATTTACTGTCAATGGTCAAAGCTTTTCCTGCATTCATGGGAAAAGCTGTGACCACTGACAGTGAATTTAGATAAACAGAATCAGTCAACCTACACACTCTATCAACCAATCTTTAAACATATATTAAACAATGTAAACATGGCTATATTAGCTAGCACAGTGGCAAAGTGCGCATGCGCGTGACCCTTAACTACACTAAGGTCAACTGCGCAGTTCAGTAACAATAACAGTAAAGGACACAACACCAGAACCATCATACACTCCTGTTCCTCATACAGCATTCCGCATTATTATCTACCGTTAATCAGTTTTCAGAAAGAACTACAACTCTGCATGTTAATGTCATTTTGTGAGACCTGGCTAGCCACTTTAGCAAATGATAGCTAGTTAGCGTAGCAACTTCTTAGAAAAAAAATATTTTCACTGGACACTTCTTCCGTTTGTGAGCTCCGGGAACTGTAATGCTTAATAAAACCCGAAATGTGGTCAATAAAAGTTCTCTAAACAGAATTAAAACACCTGCTGACTTACATAGCCAGTAGCTGAGCTTCCTTCTCCAGCGTGCTGATGATCAGTGTGACCACAGACGCCTACTGCTATAGACGGGTCGTGCATCGCTCTCGCGGTGTCAACATGACGCCATCTTGGAGAGGGATCCTTATCGGTTTTTGCTATTGAAACAGTGGGTGAAGTGAGCATAAAAATGTTTTAATGCCACTAGAAAGTGATGTGTGGATTTATTTGGCACATAACATAATGTCAGCGCGTTTATTTTATTGTTATAGAATGCATAGTACATAATAAATACATGTTATTTATTCATTAAATCTTTTATTATCCCCCATAGAGTCATGCTATTTGCAACATGCAAACATTAATGTAGAAAAAATATTGCAACATATTCTTATGCACATGATGCATACAGTGAAAAACACCAGTACCATACTTATATTACAGTGATTACATACTCATGTAACGTGGATTTATATAGCTTTCTAGGCATGTCATTATCAGTTACTTGTGAGATGTTGTCCCTGCAGATCTGCTGTGTTGGTTCCTGTAATTTTTTATCGTTGATCGCAAAGCATTCCTACCCTCAACCCTTCCTCTTCTTACTTTTGCGATCTCCTTCCATACTGTTGATGCCGACGGAACATTGTCCAAGATGGCGTCAAGTTAACGCCGCACAGCACATTGAAAATCGACGGAGCGTCTAGTTTACGTACTTGGATGTCTATGGTGCAGCCACTCATCCGTGATACAGGGTAATATAAAACTATTCGTCAAAATAAGAGTGTCTTGGGGATTTTTTTTAAAAGAAATTGATACTTCTTGTGTACTTTTTTAAGTCCTTGTTCAACACATTCATTCATTACAAAGCAGAGTACTCCCTGAACAGCTCACCAGACTATCGCAGGGCAACACACAACCATTCACACTCACACAAATTTAGAATATCCAATCAGTGTAATGTATTTTGGACTGGGGGGGGGGGAACCCCTCGCACTGGGCTTCAAACCAGGACATTAAAAAAACATTCAGGAATCTGGGGTTGTTTGGATTATAAAATTAAAAAAATATGTCATGCAGATGAGCTGGAGAAAATCCCAGATTCACACTCATATCAACTCCTATGGGCAATTTACAGTTAACCCAATCTGCATTATTTTGTATTGTTGGAGGAAATTGGAGGAACCTGAGAAAACCCACACAGAAACAGCGAGTATAAGTAAATTATACTTATTAAATACCTAAACTTACCAGACCGGTATTACAAATTGTTAATACTTTTTTCTTTTCTTGCAGCTAAATTATTGTGTGTTTTGATAACTGTATGAATGAGAAGTGAGTATAATTTTACAAATATAATTATTTTTAAATATAATTCAAAGGATTTAATATATGGTGTTTTTTTTTATTCATCACTATTATCATTAAATAAACTGTGTACATTATAATCTTCTGCAGGAATGATCAGCTATGACCTAATTTTATTTCCAGGGTTTACTGTTCAAAAATAAACAATCAAACAAACAGAAACATACTACAAGATGGGATTAAAAAAACTAGAAAAAAACAAGATAAAACAAAAAGAGTTAAAACAAACAATCCAAACAAACAAAAAGCAAACAGGGTGACGAAACACTGAGCGGCCGAGCGATCGGTATCCGGATAAATCTATTGGAGGTGTGAACAGGACGGACGTGCTGAGTATGAGTTCAATAATAAATCAACATTCATTATGCAGCATTTCTTTATTATATAAAATCCCTCCCTTTCGTTCGATGGGGGCTGCCTCAGTGACCCAGATGTAATGTTTGTGCTTTTCAGAACGCAGGTGTAGTGTTTGCTCTCTGAAGGTAGTTTATTTTAAAGGCTCAAGGAAATTGTGATGCAAGTGCCTCTTGTACAAAAAAAGAAGAAAAAGTATTAACAATTTGAAATACTGGTCTGTAAAGTTTACGCATTTAATAAGTATAATTTAATTATACTTACTGTTCCTGTGTGGGTTTTCTCAGGTTCCTCCAATTTCCTCCAACAATACAAAGTAATGAAGACTGTAAATTGTGTGCTGCTTAGGAGAGCTACTAATATATGTTTCTCAAATAAAATGTAAATGTTAATTCAGTATTTCAAAGATTTTACAAATGGGTAGTACCCACAGTCTTTGGACAATAATTATCAAAGGGTACAGTTCATTAATACTAATACATTTTTATATTATTATATCGTATGTTTGAATGATTTATGGATGGATAATTATGTAGACATTTGTGTGACTTTTATTGAATTTCCGGCAGTAACCGGAAAAGGCGGCAAGTTTGAAAACTGTATGGCGGTTGTTTGGTGTGTTGTTTTCTGTATTTCTAGTGGTCAGATAGTGTTTATTTTATACATGTGTAACTTTTGTAAGATGTTTTTTTTTTATTGTTGTAATGGTAAAATAGCGTGAAAGGTCTAACTGTGAATATGGCTATAAATAAAGGAAATTTAGCTAATTGTTTTGCTAAATGCTAGAAGAGTCAGTGGTGCTAATCAGCTGCTAATGTGGGTGCTTATCTGGGATGTTGAAGATGTACTGGAATTGTATTGTGTCTATAGGTTCTGTGAGTGAAACCAGCCAGAAGAGGTCTCATGGACACGTCGGCACGTTTTTTCGCCAAGTTACGGAGTTTGGCTGTGCTGTTAGATACAGAAAGAGCACATCTGGAGCACACCGCGAGCCAGAACCTGGATCAGGACGATGGTACCACAGCTAGTTCTCCTGTGGATGCCTTACTCAACCCTCTGGTTGTGGGGGTACCCTCTTTCCTCAAGCATTTTTTGTGTTTTCATGCTTCCAGCACACATGATTCAGTTTTTTAAATCTAAACTCTTTCTGAGTTGAAGAGGGTGTATTAGAGTAGGGAGGATACACGAATGTTCATGGCAGGGGTACTCCAGGACCAGAGTGTGCCAGAAACTGTGGTTTAGGCTAATTGTCTTTTATTTTATTTCTTGGTGTGCCTGCTTATAATTAAATGATATGCTATATTTATAATTAAAAAACCATATTTATCATTGCCGGATGTTCTTGATTTGCTGATTTGTAGATGATGCTGAAAGCAGTGCAGTCCGAGCACTACAAGAGCTCCATTCTGAAGTTAGAGGATTGAAGGTATATAGATTGTCCTCAACGGTTGTATTATATCTGTTCAGGATTCTGTCTCTGTTCCTGACATGAAGTATCATTTGCAGAAAGAAGTCCAAAGCCAAGTGGTCTCTCAGGAAAATGGGAGTACCGAGCTGCGGAGCTTCGTTAAAGCCTGCATGGTGCTGAAACAGCGCACTACTGAGGACATTGAAAGAATTCAGAGACACTTTGGCAAATATGGATACAAACCACAGAAGGACTCCCTGAAATCAGGTGTGTGTTTGACACCTTGTTGTAATTTACCATAAGCTGTTTATTATTCTTCATGGTTATGGTTATCAAAATACTAACTAATCTCCTGCCCAGTTGTATGTAGCAGCGCATCAGCTAGAAAAGGAGTGCAATGAGCATATAATGTAGGTCCTGACATGGTGGTGTTTGTGGCGTGTGTCAAGTACAGACTACTCTTTATTGACACTAGTGTCTTTTGAGATTTTCTGATCACAGAGCTTTACACTACTTTTGGATGAACATTTCATTTTGTGGAACATTTCTCATCCAAGCATGGCCTCGGATTGGAGGTGCTGATTCTCATCCCAGCCGCTTCACACCCGGCTGCAAACCGCTCCAGCGCACGCTGAAGGTCCTGGTTTGATTAAGCAAACAGGACAACATCTTCTGCAAAAAGCAGGGATGAAGTCCCGTGGTTCCCAAACCGGACTCCCTCCGGCCCCTGGCTATGCCTAGAAATCCTGTCCATAAAAATTATGAACAGGACCGGTGACAAAGGGCAGCCCTGCTGAAGTCCAACATGCATTAGGAACAGGTCTGACTTACTGCCGGCAATGCGAACCAAGCTCCTGCTCCTGTCGTACAGAACAGCCCTTAGCAAAGGGCCCCGGACTCCATACTCACGAAGCACCCTCCACAGAATATCACGA
>JBCNYG010000012.1:37912542-37923428 GCA_039654305.1 Porochilus rendahli | reverse complement strand
TAAAAATGAATAAGAGAAAGTGTAGATTTTATTCAGAGGAAAAATTATATTAATAGGTTTAGTGTAAGTGTAGCCTAATAATGCAGTGATGTCACTGAGTCTTGTACCTTGTGTCTATACATTCATGAATATTATGGTTTGAAAGCTGAGGAACTTGATAAAGGCTAATGGAAAGCTACGCTATGTTATGAGGAGTTGGCAACACATTTGCTAATTCCAGATTTAGAAGTAAATAAAAAGAAAGCATGCTGACTCTGATAGACTTCAACAATGAAGGTCACATGTTTTACATTAGAAAATCTGCTTGTAACATTAAGTTACATGTGAGACTTGGCATAGTGTATGAGATATAGTTTTCCTAGAATGCATTATACATAATTTTCTTTGACAGCACTTTGAAATGAAAATTGTGGGTTTCACAAGTGTGTACATGTTGAATAATTACTTAAAGGGTCCAGCTACAGCTTAATGGCAGGCATCCAATGATTTTCCTTAAGTCTCAGACTGTTTTGAGTGTTTTGCCATGAAGCCGACAGTTACCTGGAGTATAAAGTAGCACTGCACTCAATACTTTCTGCAGTTTTTGTCAGAAGTTGCCAAGTTACAGAAGTTGCTAGTAAAAATTGTATAAGACACAAATGTTGTACGCCCACACTGAGCACTGGGGCAAGATTTGTTTGCTGAAATATGGTGTCTACCCTATGTGAGACCTTTTTTTTGTATTGATATCATCATTTATAAATCTTTTTTTAATTGAGTAATTAAAGCTTGTTTTGAAAGCAATCCATTCAAGGGTGACTTCAATTGTAGCTTTAATAGTATTTTCAATGATGCTGTAAAGGATTCAGTACAGAGACGGTCTTCATGAGGACAGTCTGAGACAAACTGCACCAGGATGTGAAACCATAACAGCCGGTTTATTCCTTTCTTGCAGTTATTTCACTTTTATGCTCTGTAATGGCCTGGCGAACATGTCTAGTGTGTACCCCGCCCTCGCCAAGAGTTGGCTGAGATGAGCGCCAGCCTCCCACGACCCTAATTAGGATTAAGCGGCATTGAAAAATAATTTTTACGTTTATCTGTGAGACGTTAATGTTTATTGATTTGGTGGTCTTGAGTTATACAGCCATTCACTTGGGCAACAGAATGCTGAAAGCATCACAGGGATGGGAGTTCAAGATAAAGACGCATTAGATGGGAGGTTAGGTTAACTAAACTAGAAAGGAGACAAAAAAATTAACAAGGCCTGCGTCTTGAACCTGTACCTAATCAATCTGTAAAGATCAGCATTGTTGCTCTGTGTTGGGTCATTTGTGCTTTCCGGGTGAGCTTAGATTATGAATCATGATAATAGATTCTCTGTTTTTAACACCGAGCCTTGCTTACGTCAGTGAGACATGTGCTTGTTCTCCTCATCCTGTCCACTGCCTCAGGAGAGTATCAGGACAGTGCTGGAATGTGGAGTGTTGTTTGAAATAAGCCAGTATCAGGGTGCTAATTTCTGATCGGACTCTGGTATTTCACAACGTGCAGAGATGCAGAAGTCGGACATTAGACTGAATCACAGTCTTAATTATCTTTGAGTATACTTCATGGAAAGTATAGTTACTGCTTAATCACTACCACAATCACATGGAGCAAGTGACTTACAGAAGTGCTTTAGAGTCACTATCAGTGAATACATTCTGATACTGCTTTACTAGGACGCAGGCTAAGTACCATCAGTCAAAACTCAGTGGGTAAGTGCTGTTGTTGTTGTTGTTTTTGTGAGTGTGTGTATATAACAGTGATAATCCATCTTTAAAAGTAAACCATAAAGATCTTGTTTTAGTTTGTTTTTCTTTTTCTCCCGTATGGTACATATTGAAAACTGTGTAGTGTCTGAACAATTTTTAAAAGATGCCATAAGCTACACTGCGATATGCTCTGCTCAGAGTGCACGGCCCTTACCTGTCCTGCCTCTGTACTGGTGAAAATATATCACAATCAACAAAAATCCTTATTTACTCAGCCATTTATGTTTATATGTATATACTAAACAGTTATGCACCTCAGGCTTGGTGGATATTGCTGAATTGGATAGTCCCCTTAATGTTCTATCTCGGGGATGATTCTATCTTCTGTCTTCACAGGCAATGATGCAGACCAGACTGGAGTGGAAGCAACACACATGCATATACCCTGTTGTGTTACAGGAGATGGGGGATTGTGCCCCTTAAAAGGACCATGTGCTCCAGGAGAGTCTTAAAGATAAACTAAGTTTACACAAGAGTCCATCTGGGTAGGGGCATTAGCTGCCATAGACAGCTGTGTGTGTGTGTGTGTGTGAGAATTTATTTTTCTTTGTGTTTTTTCTCTGCTTCTGCAGTTAAAATGGTATGTGTAAGTGAGTAAGCCAGAGCGCAGGGGTGGGGGGAGTCTGTGAGTGTGTACCATCAGGTTTGGGTGGGTCTACCCATGCGGCCAAAAACTTTCCCTGCAGCCCCGTATGTGGGCAACACACGCCAACGGCTCCAGGAAATCAAGGAAGGACTGAAACAACCAGCTAAGCTGGTGAGCCAGGCACTGCATGGAGGCAGTGCCCGAGGAGAAGGGAGCAGAGCGGCAGACTGCAAAGGTAAAGACCAGGCTGGTAGGCAGCAACAAATTCGTCAGCCCCAGAAGTTCAACAACTACCAGAATGCTCTGCGGGAGATTCGCAAATCACTTAGGCCTTTCGAGTTTGGTCCAGGTTCCAGCTCTTCACACCCGGGAGGAGATGTAAACAGGCAAATGCTGCAGGACCTCGTAAAAGCTGGGTGTGACCAGGTAAGGTCTTTTTCACCTGTTTTAACCACTGGTCTCTCTCTCTCTCTCTCTCTCTCTCTCTCGCTCTCTCTTTCTCTCTCTCTCTGTGTGTGTGTGAGTGTGTGTGTGTGTGTGTGTGTGTGTGTGGCAATTTGTATATCTTATATACATAATTTGATTTCAATTTAAATTTTAATTCTTATACATTGTAGTTGAATTGAAGGGCTGAGAATCAGAGTGGTGTAACCAATTAAAAAATGGCTTGAAAAATTTTGTAATACAAAAAAGTCAGTGATAATGCTCACTATATGATTCATAAGGTCATAAGGAAGATAAAGTGACCATCCTGGAATGCAAAGACCTCATCCACATCTGTCAAAATATGACCTTACTTCATTTTTCAGATTTTGTGGGTTACACCACAGTGGCTCTCAGCCCTTCAATTCTAAGATTATGTTTACTTGAGTGGAAAAGCTACTGAATATTTCAGCCATGAAATGTGTGTTTTTATGTGATACTCATTGAGAAGTGTATAATTTCTCTGTCATATTATAATTTATGTCTGGTAAGTGATTTGAGTCTTCCAATTCCACAGTATTACTGGTACAGTTACAATAAATAAGTAGTAATGAACCCGTGAATACAATTTAGATTATAATAATAGGTGTTGTTCGGATTTTTTCACATTACTGGTCCATTTATGCTGATCCCTGAAAATCCTGTGTATAAATTTCCTCTGTAGAATAATATCATATATAAAAACTTATCAGTAATGCTGGCAAACATGGTCTCTAGTAAAATTCTAGAATGATTTGACATTATGACCTACTATGTGTTTTCCTGGATGTATTAGAAATTAGCTATATTTTTCAGTACTGTAATGGTACAGTTGCACAATTGCCATACAGTACAGTAGTCATCAGCTTTCGGGTTAAAAGTGCAGTGTAGTGGGTATTTCCTAGAAATTGGGAAAGAAAATGTCTAAAGATTGACAGTAAAGATCGAAAGAATGCAGCTCTCTGTATAGGGACAGTGGCATATAAACAACATTGTTAAACACTCACCCACAGCCAGCAAGCGAAGACACTAAACTATTTTATGATCTCCCTGTCTTACTGTCATCAAACATGCTGTCTTTCATTATCTTTTTTATTCTGTATTTTCAAAATGGTTTACATTTCGAAAGGAGACACAGAACAGGTTATGCAAGAAATACTCTTTGGAAAGTAGTAAATGCGTGAACTCCAGTTAAATGTGTCTTTAATGAACAAATCCTTTATTATTACCTCTGGATTACTTTTTGTTATGTCTTATAAAAGGTTTTCTTTTTTATCTTCACCTGTCTTATAGTGGACATGAAATGGAACATATCTGCAAAATAGTGATGTATTGAAATAGCAGATCACTTCTTCTGCCGACTGTGAGAGGCCAATGGAACATGTCAGTTATAGAGAAAAGAGGTGGTCAGGAAATGATTCTGATAGAAAGAATAATCAATAACATTTCTACTCCAGAAGGAAAGACATTCATAGATATTAGATTGCATGAGCAATAATGGTTGAACCACTGTTTACATGGGCTACATCTGTAACAGTACCTTAATTGTTATCCTTTCACTGGAACTTAACTCTAGATATTTTGTATTGATTTCTAAAATGTGTAGATGTGAGCTCTGGCCTCTGCACTGTAAGTTGCACTCTACTTTATGCTGTATATCACACTATCTGAAACAGACCCAGGCCTGAGAGCAGCTCTGTGATTGTTAGGCATGTAAGGAATGCTATGCTCAAGCCCATGCACAACACCACTGAGAAATCCACCACCGCACAGTGGAATTATGAGGCCTAGCCTGAGGGAGCCCGAGATGCCTCTGTCACAGACTTTAGGACATGGCTAAAGGCAGACTGGAACCATTGGTGATTGTTAGGTTTTTTGTTTTGTTTTGTTTCGTGTGTTTGTTTGTTTTTTTGCAATTAGGGAGAACATCTTATCAGGTGGGTTGTGGTCTTAAGTTGTTTGGATGGATTGATGCCTCCTACTTTAAAAATTTTTTTTGATTTTTTTGAAGAAATATTGCACCAGGTTTGGGACGGAGAGCCATAAGATCGCTTGTAGTATTTTAAATGATGGAAATAGGTTTATGCGAAAGTGACCATTTGTGAAGCATTGAATTACATAAGAAGCAGAACAGTGGCCAATCTTCATTCAGCTTTTTATGAAAGCATTACTGAATTCTTTCTGTCAAGATAATGATTGATAGACTCAGCATTTATCGAAGCTTAAAAAGCACTCAATTATCTTAGTTTGTCAGTGGTAGTTCCCAGTTCATTTAAATGCCACTTCTATGATAAATCGCAGTTGTTACTGATCTAGTTTTGACATGATTGAACAATAACTAAACATTTTTCTACTCGATACAATAACCAGCTGTGTACAATATGTATGGGTTTCATTTTACCTTCACTGCTTACCCAAAACCAAAAAACAGCACAGTCTTGATTCTAGTATTGATTATATCTATGGTGTTGACATGGCAACTAAGCTAGTGACCTGAGTGTAATGAGCAGGTTATACCATCAATGTACTTTTTCTTCCCTGATAGCAGTGGTATAAAATTGGGGCTCAAATAATGAAAGAGTGGCTCAGGGTTCATAAGGAATCATTTACACATATGAACTGGTACCACGGAGTCCTTCCCTTAACCCTATTAGAAGTGTTAGGATGTGCTGAAGAAGACTTCATGGAGTGATTTGATTTTCTCATCAATTCAATATGTTGGTGAAAAATGAACCCAACACTGGATGGAAAAATATTGTGATGTTGCTTATGTTTGTCAAAACAATGCCATGGTGATCACATGCTGTAATAAAAGCTAAAAGTGGTCCAACAAAATATGGTCTGTGTATATTCAAATGTAGTGTGGGCTGGCAATTAGCCATCACTCAATTGCTTTCTGGTCACTGATGACACTCGGATCATCGGTTTACATGGGTCCAGTTCTTACACCCGGTGCTAGTTGCGGTGTATGGAAGAACGGCAGTAAGACCATTGTGCCCTTGTAAAGGAAGTGTGTTTATTCAGTAGCAGCTGGGTGGAACAGTTTTCCCTGTGGGTCTGACGTATTCGCCTGGGATAGCACTGATACCCCAAATGTATCAGTGCTTTAATTGCTTCTGCTTTCATGCTTTCACTACATGTTGCATTTCATACGTGAGTGTATACATTTCTTGGCTTTGCTCAGTGGCTGATGATGTCCTGATTTACCAACCTAGTGTTAGTAAAATTCTTTGTCATTAGTGCTGTGCTATACATATATATTTAGGGCTAGATATTCTATTTTTCAGCCTTTGACTATAGTCCACTTAATTCTTCATTTTTTTTTTGCCCACCACATTCTAAGAAATACATGGTTGCCCTTAGTGACCCGGGTCCTTCAGTGGCTACTTTTGCCTGATACTTATCAAGGTTTTACAAATTACGCAGCGTTGGAGCAGCTGCTTATATAATCACCTTTAAAAAGGAAATGTTTTGTTGGGGGAAAGGGAGGGGCTGAAGGACACTTTAAATCCGGTCTTTACTTTCGCCTATTACAGCATTTGTGTTTTTATACATGGGAGCATTTAATGGAGATTTTGTTTTGACCTTTAGTGGAAGATGCTACAATTTCTTTGAGACTGGAGTAAATCATATGTTAATGTTAGTGTTTGTCAATTGACTTCAGCTTTACTGTAACACTAAAACTTTCCTAGGGACACTAGTGGAAATTTGCAATATTGTATAATCGGAGAAACACGAGCAAAATAAACTGCTTATAACAATTTTGTATAATGACTTTATAATTGGGATGGGGAGGCACTGTGATGTAGTGGTTGGCACATCTGCCACACAGCAAAAAGGTCCTGGGTTTGATTCCTGGGCGCGATTCCTGGGCGCAGGGCGTTTGTGTTTAGAGATTGCATGTTGTCCCCCATGCTTGCCTGGGTTCCCTCCGGGTACTCTGGTTTTCTCCCACAGTCCAAAAACATGCACAGTAAGCTTATTGGCTGTTCCAAATTGCCCCTAGGTGTGAGTGTGAATTGTTGTGTGTGTTGGCCCTGCGATGACATGTTGAGCTGTCCAGGGTGTACCCCACCCTCACCCACGGCGCCAGCCTCCCTGCGACCCTAATTAGGATTAAGCAGTTTAGAAAATGAATGAATGAATAGTTGGGATGTGGGCGTCTTTGGATATTCCGGTTCCCTCCCACAGTCCAAAAACATGTCCATTAGGCTAATTGGCTGATTCAAATTGCCTGCGAGCTTGAATGATTGTGTGTGTGTTTGCAAAGCGATGGTCTGGTGAGCTGTTCAGGGTTTCACAAAATGTAGGCTGAGATAAGCTCCGGCCTCCCTGTGCCCCTAATAGGATTAAACAGTTCAGCAGATGAGCTGAGATGAGAATCGGGATGTACTCCATCTAACAAAATCATGAATCTCCTTAATTTATTTATAATAACATGGACAGAAGGCTGTAGAACCTGCTAGAGTTATAAAGGCCACTAAAATGAAGCCATGTGCATGACAAAAGCTTTGAGATTAATAGAAAGCATGAAAGGCTTTTAAAGAATCGAATACTATGCATACTTTAACAGTAATAAATACCAAAAAACCAGTACACGGAAGTTGAGTAGCATGAGGCTCATCATTCTACTCCATTAATCATAGCACTATGACTGTAAGTTGTACCATGCAGGGTATCAAAAATAAAATCAAACACTGAATACACCAGTTTAATATTCATTGGGTTTTTTTTTGGTTAGGATTAGATTTGCATTCTTTACATTCATGGAAGCAATGAAACAAAAAATGTACTGGTATGAAATCAGCCTATGGTTATATCAGAATCGATCACTGGATCCAGTTTGACTCATAGCATTGTGTTGAAATACAATGGCCTGCTCAGATGTACAGTATATAACCAAATGCAATGTATGGTAACAAATACCGTGCAATATGCCAGGATTCTGACAGATACCATTATATTACCATAATCAAACCACACCATATTTATTTTGGAGATAGTAGTAAAACTATATATTTTTTAGCTTTTCCAGTATTTTTTTCCAGATTTCTGCAAATTACAGTGTGTTCCGTTTAGTCGTAGGTTTCAGTTGAAATTGTCTTTTTATAATTATAATGTTCTAAAGTACGCGAGTATATTAACGTAGTAAGCAGGGGGAGTAAAAAGTGAAAGGTACTTCATTCACTAAATTGATAAACGCCTTCTTCACCATAGGATTTACGATGTCCATCTTTCTGTGTGTCCCTCTCTAAGGGTCCTCCATATGGCATTCATTTACACAGTCTACGAAGGAATGTGATTTCAAATTGGGTCAAAGTGAAAGCACATAAGAAAAAAAAGCACTTTAACACAAGACTCATTGCATTGGAGCCAGCAATAGTTATGTCACTCCAGCCATGGAGACAGTTTGTTTTTATAAATATTCCCACAAGTTGGAGGCTTGCTCTTCCTGATGTGTGAGAGTGTGTGAGAGTGTGTGAGAGTGTGTGAGAGTGTGTGAGAGTGTGTGAGAGTGTGTGAGTGTGTGTGAGTGTGTGTGAGAGTGTGTGAGAGTGTGTGAGTGTGAGTGTGTGTGAGAGTGTGTGAGAGTGTGTGAGTGTGTATGAGTGTGTGTGAGAGTGTGTGAGAGTGTGTGTGTGTTGAAACGAGTGATTAACTGTCTGTTGTTCTGCTGAGATGTGTGGTGAGTATGACCAGGTAATGTCATGTGAATGCAGATATTTTACACATAGCCCATAAGGTCGGTGGCCAGTAAAAATTACTGCGAAGGTAACCTGCGAGGAACTAGCGTCCCATCTAGGTGGATTTGAGCTCCACGCTAAAGAAACTGGGGATAAGCACCGGCCAGATGAGCCACTAGGCTCTGGTGTAAAAGCCAAACAGACTCACCTTTCCTTACCCATAAGGTCTAATACACACTGACTTATTTTGTTTATATTGAAAACTGAATGGTAACTCCTGCATTTTTAAGTAACGCTGATTGTGTGTAAATATATCTGAAAAGTATCAAGAACGGTAACATCAGTAGAATGAACATATCCACTAAAGCAAGAATCCAAAACAACCAAAAGAACAAGAGATGAGAACAATATTGTCTTTTTTCCTTCATCGGGTTCTTGATCAAACTTTGCATATCTTTACAAAACAACCATTTTAAAATAGTAAATATCATGCAATGTGTGAACCGCAGGAACTCTGGGGTGATAAAGTTGTGATTTTATCTGCTATGCATAATGGAACAGTTTTTACGGAGAAAGGTAAAGCAAAAATAAATAAAGAGGGTTGTTTCATAGATAGTAAGTACAAACTTTGCTCATAACTGGAATATTTCCTCCTTGGCTTTTGGAATGTCCTGAACATCTGTCGCCATGACAGTGAAGGTTAGGACTGGGTCAAAAAAAAAAAAAATTCAACCCTTCTTCAGTCCACACACTGACACACACTGACACACACACCACACACGTATGTATGGTGTGTGTGTGTGTGTATGTGTGTGTGGAGTCAAAGGCACACCTTTTGAGTAGCAACACTGGAATTTAACCCCTGTAGCTTCACGAACAATGAACACAGCCCGCTTTTTATTTTCTCTCTCTCTCTCTCTCTCTCTCTCTCTCGCTCTATATGCACGTGCATGTGTGACTGAGTGAGTGAATGAGTGACTTGCACATATGCCTGTTTAGTGAAGTCAAGACATACATAATCAGGCACGTGTGCCTACATATAGACAAAGGAAAAAGTAAAGGTGTTAAATTCAGTCACATTTAGGGAACGTCTAAAACTTTAAGACTCACATCTATAATTTCAATCTGTGTGCCCAGTTCACCAATGGTTGTTCTGAATTTCCATTTATTTTTACACCAATGTAAAAAAAAAGGTTTAGTTTTCTGCTCTAGTCGTTTTCTCCCAATGTCAGCGGATACATGGCACTGGTACTCTAGTTTCCTTTCGAGTCTAGATGTTTAATTAGAATTGAGGAACAGAGTAGAAGTCCTTGTTTTTTTTCTTCTCTGGTGTATCCTGTGTATTATTATTTTTGACCACCAGAGGCATTGTCAGACAGAGAGTTTGCTGTGTCCCTGTAGAGTGAGGTTTAGACAGAATGTCTTCTGAATGAGGTCATATGCCATTCAAGGGGATTTCCTCATATAGGTGTGGGTTGCTGTGTACAGTTGTTTTTATATTTAGAGTACTTAACTTAAATTATAACTTGGTACTTTTGTCTGAAGTGTATTTATCTGCAAATGCATGCCTGCATACAAGTTGGCCGTAAAATGCATAGTGTGTCTGTATTTTATTTGAATGCTGAGTTTCATGCCTCTACCAACAGAATGTAATATACTGTAGGTTATTCAGTATTATTGATTGATTCAAATGCTTAATACTGATTGGTCAATTGCAGTATTCATTCATTCGTTTTCTGCTTATTCCTAATTAGGGTCGCGGGGGGGCTGGCCATTTCAGCTGACTCTGGGCGATGATTTGGAACAGCCGATTAGCCTACTGTGCATGTTTTTGGACTGTGGGAGGAAACTGGAATATCCGGAGAAAACCCACGCAAGCACAGGGAGAAGCACTCGAGCTGGGAATCGAACCCAGGACCTTCTTGCTGTGAGGCGGACGTGCTAACCACTACACCATCGTGCCGCCCTGCAGTACTCAGCAGCTTTCTTTAAAACACTGCTCCTAGAGTATGGTAGTATGGAGTATGGCTAATTCATCATTAATGAAAGCAATGAAATCATTTTAAAATCAGTTAAAAAGGTTTTATATCAATATTTTGTGTTAAATTATTGATTTCTTTAGAAAGCAGGCCATTAGTATGTGAGATAATGTGCAGCGAGCCCGTTATTTTCACAAAATAAACTCCTTCAGAGTGATTTCAAGACTGTGATAAATCACTCTGTCTGTGTTTAATTCATGATAATACCAAGCTTGCTGTACATTATTACCTATGTACTGTATGCAGTGGCGGCTCCTGACAAATTTCTCAGGGGGGGCAATTGTTGTGATGATGACTAAGGTGACCCGTTCAATGGCTA
>JBCNYG010000012.1:37850376-37887755 GCA_039654305.1 Porochilus rendahli | reverse complement strand
ACACGCACACACACACACACACACACACACACACACACACACACACACACACACACACACACACACACACACTTACTAACTACAGACATATATATCCACACCTTTTTGCACGTACATTACAAATGCAATTTTCTCACGTTTCCACTTTACACTTTTTCACACTTTCACATATCGACACAGAGTGTACTTTTGTGTATAAACACAAATGCAGCAGTATTGTAATATGAAAGCAGGTCTCATGAAACATTTACATTTTACCACTTACATATACATACTTTCTAATTGTTAAGGCTAGCAGAATTCATTTTTGATTAACAACCCAGGACAAGTGTAAGATGATAAATATTCTGCATTTCAAAGCACGAAGTAGATTTTGGTCAGTATATTGTCATCACAGCTGATGAAGACCTCCAGTACAGAATCAGTGGCAAAATTGAATAGTAGGTTATGGTGGTATGTCCAATATTCATCGAAATTACAACACTATCAAAGCATTTATTTTCTTTTGGACCATATTCAGAGTTGGAGACTTAATTTACTTAAGAGTTCAGTTTGTGTGTCTTATGTTCCATATATGTAGATATAAAGTATGTATGGGTAGTACTGGGGTTTTTGATAGTGCCAGGACCACTGTGTTTAAGGCCAACAAATTCAGTGGACAGAAAATTGTATGAAATTATATGATGTTTTGTCAAATTTTATTTCTGTTTCTGTCAGCTGCTAAATGATGTAATATAGAACCAAACAACCAACCAACAAATAAAAAAACCACCAAGTAATTCAAATGCACTGATATATAAATAAAAGATAGCAATAGAAGTCTAGTATGGTTCCTTTGTATTGCCATGAATGAATGAGTACTTTTTACATGAATCACTGCAAATTTGTTTAATTTAACAATATCATTTGTACTCTTACTCAGCAGCTTATAAAATAGCACTTGATCCAGTAATCATATTATTATTATTATTATGATTATTATTATTATTATGATTATTATTATTATGATGATGATGATGATAATGATGATGATTATTATTGTTATTATTGTTATTGTTATTATTATTATTATTATTATTATTATTATTATTAGTAGTAGTAGTAGTAGTAGTAGTAGTAGTATTACATAATGTATTAGAACTAAAATGATGTGTCCAGTGTTGCAGGATGAGCTCACCTCATAGCTTTCAACTCAAACTTTAACTTTGGGGTTTTTTGTAGCTTTATTTCAGTAAATTTTTAATGAAATAAAATAATACCAGGATTTTGTTAATTCCCTGCAGACTGAAAGATTGGGCATTCTTCTGCTGTGATTAGTCATATGTTATTGAGATATAATCTGGTCTAGATTAAGAGTACTGTCTTCAATTAAGAAGCCATCCTCTCTGATATCCTTGATAGTGTGACAAATTCAAGGTGGCATATTGTGTCCACATCAAACTGCCAACCAGTGATACTGGACTTAATACTGTTCCTCATTCATTCTAGTTTATGTTGAGTGTCAGAATAGAATATACATAGGACGTGCTTTTGCGTACACATCTCCCACACATCTGTCTGATTAGTGTGCAAGAGTGCTTTAATGTTTGAGTTTTAAAAATTAATGTGTGCAATTTTAGTTATGTAGTTTTAGAGCCTGCATGTGTATCTCAACTCTAAATAAGACCATTTATTTGTGGAAGGACTAAGGACATTTTGTTCTTTGTGCAGGTAAACATACTAGCTGTTTGACGTTTTGACAAAATTTAAAGGAGACAAAAATCATAAAAATATAGAGCTGCCCCAGTTTCTCTGACATATTTGATAAATGTACAATCTTCTATTGTACCAAAATTTCAAGGATCGGAAAAATTATGTATTGAACTGGCTTTTTAAATAATGCAGGGTCTTCAATAGCTTATCTTTATAAGCTTGGGCCTGAAAGTCACAAAGGCATGGTACAAATGTCTGATAAGAGATGCACATCACTGCAAAACCAAAGATATAGGCTTTCATCACTCTCCACTTACTCCCTCAACTGCCCCAAAACCAGTTTCAAACTCTACTGCATTCTACTATATGTACATAGTGTTATAATTCAACTCTTACTAACCTACTTCTGTCTAAGTGTCTGTACATGTTGCTTCACACCCCTGTTCTATACGTACATCCTCCCACCCTCTTTCACTCTCTCCCTCTTCTTCTCCCTTACTTCTGCATGTCACACTGCAGTAGAAGAACGATAGAAGGGTCGCTTTTGGCTGCCTCTTTAAACTCCTCCAGTGTGATTTCATCATTATGGTCTTTGTCCATCTTGCTGAAGATCTTGTCCACACGTTGCTGAGGTGTCAAGCCATCTTCGTTCATGCGCATCATAATCACTGTGCCAACCATTTTATAAATTGCCTGAGAGACATAACAAACAGGTGGCAAGGAGGTGGAGATAAAATAAGGATAAATGAAATCCTTGCATAATTAACCCAAACAAAAAATGCTAATGAGCTGTCTTCCTCATGTCAAAGTGTATAATAAAAGTCATACCTCTATAATTTCAAGCATCTCCATGCGTGTAATCTTGCCATCTCCATCCAAATCATACATATTAAACGCCCAGTTGAGTTTCTGCTCAAAGCTTCCCCGTGAGGTGATGGACAGGGCACAGATGAACTCCCTGAAGTCAATCGTGCCATCACCATTTTTGTCAAAAGTGCGAAAGGCATGCTGAGCAAATTTGGAGGCATCCCCGTAGGGAAAGAACTGTAACATATAACAGTATTACTGTAAGTCATTTAGGGTGTAATATTTCTTGGCATACCTTAGTCTGGAACGAACATGCTTAAGTGAGTTCAGAAAGTATTCCATCCTGAATACCAATCTTTTCTAATAAGGAATAATAAATTCCAGTAAAACCAAATGCTTCTGCCATGGTGGATTTTTTATGCAATTATTTACATTTACCAAACAATTGTGTGTGCAAAATTGTGAAAAACCTTTTAACTGCATGAGGACAGAAGTAGAGTGTGGGCATTCACAAACAAGGATCAATCAATCACAGTCATTAAAATTAAGCATTTGGCAGCAGCAAGACCTTATTGTTTACAAATGCACCTTTTTGATTCTGTCTTCTCATTACCTTTCATGTGAGCTACGCGGAAGGTATTGTGACACGCTGATTTTGGTTCTGTAGGAAATTATGTGGGTGTTTGTCTGTCCGCATTCCAAGAGTTCATTTTCGGTCCTATTAAGTTATTGAGTTCAGCAAGCCACTGATTTTCTGATAATCTGTTTAGATAATAAGAAGTTCAGCATTGTCTTCAAGTTAGACAGAGCATGCGTGTGTCCAAAGACTCAGAGAAGGTACGTTTTTAAATTCGAATTATTTTACCAATGACATAGTAACTAATGTCATGACTACAGTAATGTTATTAGTAGTATTAGCATAAACACGTCATTCAGGTAACATAACATAACATTAATCCCTATTACACAACAATAATTTTTGTTATTTAAACTAAAATTTTATTACAAATTTTGCATATTTTAAAGTAAAATTTAAGTCACATGTGACATTATATATGCCAGTTGGTGCCAGGCAAAAGGTCAGTATACAAGTGTGTTCACTCCACCAGTCATCTTGAAGATAATTTATTTCATAGTCATTGAGTCGCTACAGGGCGGCAAGGTGGGGTATTGGTTAGCATGTTACCTCAAAAATCCTGGGTTCGAGTCCCAGGCTCTGAGAAGGCATTTCTGTGTGAAGTTTGCATGTTCTCCCCATGTTTGTGTGGGTTTCCTCTGGGTACTCTGGTTTACTCCCAAAGTCCAAAGGAAATCACATTAGGCTAATTGGCTACTCCAGATTGCCATTAGTTGTGAGTGTGAATGTGACTGGTTATGTGTGTTGACCCTGCAATGGACTGGCAAGCTGTACAGGGTGTATGTAACCTTCCTTTGCTCACACTACTTGAGGTAGACTGCGGCCTCCATGGAACCCTAGTAGGATTAAGCAGTTCAGCAAATGAATGAAAAATTTGATAAGCCCAGTTGGAAATATTTGAACCCAGGACTTTCTTGCTGTGAGGTGGGCATGCTAACCACTACATCACTGTGCCACGCCATGTAAAATTGTTTGTCTAAATAACAACCAATGAAACTGAGGACAGTAATTCTACAATAATTATACTTAATGGAACATCAAGATCAAGACCATGGTAACAGTGCATACAGTAAAAGCATCTGTAAAACCATCCAGCTGAAACCTTAATATAATTATAATTAATGGGGAAAACAGCCCTGCAGGTATTTGTGCAAACAGACTTACCTTGACATAAAGCTGCTGGAACTCCTCCAGATTAAGAATGCCAGAGGGACAGTCCTTCAAGAACCCTTTATACCACTGCTTCAACTCTGCCTCGTTGAACTCTGTATTCTTGGTCAGATCATCCAGAACCTCTGGAGCAAGCTTGCTGTTGTGTTTCCCCATGTTTAGTAGCCTGCCTGTGGATAAAAATAGTCATGGTAGCTGATAAACATCATTTGTCCTGTCTTTCGATTCATTTGATATGTTTATGTCATGCCAAAAAATGTCCTCAAATGATTAGCCAATATAATTTAGATAAGCATTCCCTAAACCTCTCTTATCCTTTAGACCCTGGTTTTATCCTGGTACTGTCAATATGCCTTAAAACATGACACATATCTGTTCACCTAGGAGCTGGAGATATATTTGGCAAGGCCACATTTCTATGAGCTTTAAAAATGGTTATTTGGGTACCCATGAAAAATGGGGTGCCACTGTAAAGAGTCATTACCTGGACTCTTGGCTTATTAAGGTTCATTAAATATTTAATAGGTCTAAATACTTGACGAGGAGCTATAATGGATAAATGCAGTAGAGGTTATGCACCAGAGCTGCTGGAGCCCAGTCGCCCACAGCACATTTCTCTCCTCCTGACAGGAGGCCATTTATGTGTGATCATGATGACTAATCAGAGGTAAGCATTCATCTCTATCCCCATTCTTTCACCACCACTTGCTCTATTCTGCTCCCTCTTTCTTTGACCTTTTTTGGAATTCTCAGGTAATTTCTGCTCCTCTGGGCATCACACTCATTCAATGTCTCCAGACTGATGAACAGAAGATGAACATCAGAGCAGGTAATGAACTTTAAAACTAATCACATATGCTTCATGATACTTTTCAGGAAATTAAATGATTCACCATTCTTTTTAAATGTATTTAAAGTAGTACAATTTGGTATTATATGCTAGCCATTGGTTCAGCTAACACACAGATAATCATTGACTTTAACAGAGTATTGTATTGCATTGCATTGCAATGTATTGTATTATTACCTCCACCAAGGGGTACTTGTCTGTCTGTTAGGGTGCCTTTAATCACAATAAACTTGAAATCTAATTGATGGATTACCACGAAATTATTTAACAAATATGGGTCTTGGGCCAATTACATTTTGAACATGATCAGAAACTGGGTTTGGATCCAGGAGGGTTTTGAAAGTTTTTTACATTGAGCAATAGGGCAAGGAAGCGAGAAAAAGAAGCTCAAACAGAAAAATAATTACTAATTATATAATAGTATATACATATGATCAGTGCAGTTGACCCATCTATGTAGAGGTTTTATCTGTTTCGGCATTTCTGTGAAATAAAGAAATGACCACTATATTTTGCATGTTTGTACAAGTGTTGTTGGGCAAAATGTCTACATGACAATGAGTCTGCCGTAAGCATGTATAAACACTGAAGAATGTGCACTGATGTTCAAAGGAATGTTATATGAATACAAGCAGCTAAAATGAGCTTCCTTTCCAGGGGGGTAGGGGGGCAGGGCTTTAGAGACATCCAGGAGAAGCTCGGAGTAGAACCGCTGCTCCTCTGCATCGATAGGAACCAGTTGAGGTGGCTCGGGCATCTGATTAGAATGCCTCCTGAACGCATCCCCGGTGTGGTGTTTTGGGCATGTCCAACCAGGAAGAGACCTCTTGGAATGCCTCGGTGTCCCCCCGGAGGAGCAGGAGGAGGTGGCTGACAAGAGGGACATCTGGACCTCACTGCTTAGGCTGCTACCCCCATGACCCGACCCCAGATTAAGCGGAAGAAGATGTAGACAATGAAGATGAGCTGGCGCTGGACCAATCACAAAACATGTTGCCGATTTTGTGCACTGCTTAGGCACATACACATGAATAGCAATAGCGTGCATGTCTTTCAAAATAATTTAGAATTATTGTTAGCTTAATTCATTCATTCATTTTCTAAGTCGCTTAATACTATTTAGGGTTGCGGTGGGGCTGGCGCTCATCTCAGCCAAATCTGGGCAAGAACGGGGTACACCCTGGACAGCTCACCTGGCCATCCCAGGGCTAACAGGCAAAAAAAACATTCACATTCACACCTAGGGGTGATTTGGAACAGCCAATTAGCCTGTATTTGTAATTGTGCATGTATTTGAACTGTAGGAGTAAACCAGAGAACCAGAAGAAAACTTACACAAGCATGGGAGAATATGCAAACTCTACACAGAAATGCCAGAGACCGGGAATCAAACCAAGGTCTTCTTGCTATAAGGCAGACAAGCAAACCATGACACCACTGTGCCATCTTTTCTTGTTAGCTTTAACTCATTCATTCATTCATTCATTCATTTTCTGATTCATTGATCTTGAACTTTGTTACTAGTATTTTTCCACTCTAGTATTGTTTACCCTTTGTACTGCTGGTAATTAAAGGTAGACTTTTGTGTAAGTTTGTAGCAATATGAGTTTTGTCTGAAATTATTCCATTGAAGCATATGTACACACTTAATACGAGGTACTTCCCTGGGCCAGTAAACTCACTCACTATCGCAAACACTTTGAGATAATGACTGTTATCAGTGTAAATTTAGTCTTGCTGCTCAATCCCACTAGGGTCATTGGGAGGCTGTAGACAATCTGAGCCAACTCTGGGTGAAGGCGGAGTACATAATGAACAGCTTGCCAGTCCATCACAGGGCCAGTTTAACAGCCTAATGTACATGAATTTGAGTCTATGAGAGGAAACTAGCGTAAATGGAGGAGACCCATACAAGCATGGGGAGAACATGCAAACTCAACACAGCAGTGTCCTTGCCATGACCTTCTTGCTGTGAGTGCTAACCACTACGCCACCGTGCTACCCTGAATTGAAATCCTGTCAAATTTAAAGCCCCAGATATCAAGTTTATGGTCATTGAATATCATCCCCAAATAGCAGTGCTTTTCCTTGATTACTAATAATCAGTATTGGTATTGCCATATATAAAAAAGACTATTGATCCGTACCTATCCCCTATTGTGGTTTATATCACTACATGGCACCATACTGTATTTGAGTAATAACATTAAAGTTATGGTAAAGTTTTTTTTTCTCCGAGGCATGCACTCGGGCACACATGACCAGTTTCGTCCACAAGATTAGGAAGACATATTCTTAAGGTAGTCTACTGCTGTGAGTATTAATAATAGCTATACATGTTGTTCAAATTCATTATGATAATGTCAAGTGCTTTTTTACATGTGAATTACACTTGTCGGAAATGGATACACAATGGGGTTGATGGATTGAGAGACCAATTACTCTATTTTCCCCTTTTTGCAATTCTGTGGTACTTCGGCTGATTAAAATGGGATCAGTGTCTTGTCGCATGACCCAGTTTCTCCAAAAATTCAGCTGTTCAACAGATGGCCTAACCACCACTTCCAAAAAGGTTTGGTAAAAATAAATATTCAATGTAGACTCATTAAGCTATGCATAATGACCAAAGATCTCCAGCTCTGTTTTATCTGGACATCACTCCTGAAAGCTTTTTGTAACTTCGCTTACTTCAGCTACTGTAGCATGTTCAGCTTATGCTTGGCTATTCTCATACAGAACACGTGTTTACCTTTTTAGTTTTGGCAGTTAAATACTATAAAATTTCACTGGCCCTTCCCAGAATGCTATGCAGCAAAAAGTGCTTCTGTGAGTTCTTTTTGGCCAGATGACAAATGTGAACATTCCACACAACCAAAGTTCTGCTTTTTTAATGGTAACCACAAATCCTTAATCATCTCCTCACTGCAAATCATTTGTAATTGCTACTTGTTTTTGCTAATTGTACTTAATTTTACCCACATCCTGTCTGCAAATTGGCTGAAACAAAGAAACAAGTCATTGTTTACACTATACAGTAATAATACAGTATATAATTAACTATAAAGTAATAATTGCACTAGGGGGGCACTCACAGTGCAAGGTACCACTACCATGCAGCATGTATAAGAAAGTAAATATATAGATATACCGACACTGGTTTTAATTATCCATGTGCTGGTTCTATAGCATGTGGACATGACCAAAATAGTGGAAAAATTTTTTTTTTTTTTTTACGAAGAATTTACAAAGTGGCTGTGCTTTGACCTTTTAGGGTCATTCAAGGTCAAAGGTCATTCTCTCATTTGAAAGTGCATATATAATTTCATATTAGTTTTTCATAATAACAGCATGTCTGTTGGCACTCATCTTGAAGTTATAAGCACTCTATATCCAAAACTTTAAGACCTTGCTCTGACTTTCACTTCAAGTTATCTCTGGGACTCACCAAGTTTGGTGAAAATTATTGCAGAGGTGTGGTCAGGTCAGAAACAAGCAAAAAAAAAACAGATGGTTGGACAGACAGACAAAAACAGGTGGTTACACCCTGAACAGCTCACCAGACCATTTCAAGGCCAACACACATATAATAACCATTCACACTTACACTTACACCTATGGGTGATTTGGAATAGCCAATTAGCCTGCTGTGCATGTTTTTGGACTTTGGGTGGATACCAGAGTACATGGAGGAATCCCACGGAAACATGGAGAGAACATGCAAACTCCACTGTGCTGACCACTGCACCACCATGCCGCCTTTTGTTATATAATGATAAAATTATTTACATTTTAGAGCCAAGTGAGGATTGTTTTGTTATAGTTTATTGAAAATCACAAAGCTCTGATTGTAAAGATGTACTCTGTTACCCAAAACAATTTAAGACTATACCACCTTAATTTTTTGATTAAGCTGAATTAGCTGTATGAACTATTGCTGTGTGGGTTGTATTCTGGAGACATACCACTCAGTCACTGATTAGTTGACAAGAGCTGCAGTTTCATATAAGAATTTAAAAATCAATCTGATGCCAGGTCTTGCATGTGAGAGTCCAGACCTGATGGCTGCCAGAATTGTGGAATAGTATTTTACTTCACCAACACATCTCATTAAACTCATCAGCCAATTACCCTGGAATTTGGTCTTCATTTAGGGGGTGAGAAAAAAATAACACACTTTTTCACCATACCTAATGCTGAACTGAACAGTTAGTTAAAGAGTCCATTTACAGCAGTGTGATTATAGTTAAAGTGCTGCTATAAATGAACAGTAATCAGACAACACTACTAGAGTTCATCCACCCGAAAAATCCACTAACTGGAGAAGAACCAGGTACAGACACTAAACAGTCCTTGTACACTACTTAGTATAAAATGCCTTAGCAGTTATTTAGTTGATGTTACACTTCAAACTACGGAGCCCCTAAAGAGACATAAGTAAAAAAAAAAATAAAGGTTAGGTTTCTCGTGTGCACAAGAAACTATCGCGTGCGCACGAGAAAAGGGACATGGGCAAAAAAGGATAGGTTTCTCGTGCGCACGAGAAAGTATCACGTAAGCACGACATACTATCGCGTAAAGAAAAAGTCTTTCTCTTTGTAAAATTAGTCAAATGTATCGCACAAGAGAAAGTGTTGCATGCGCACATGATGTCTGGGAGACCATACACTGCATTTAGGTTTGTGTTTGTGTGTGAAAATGACAGTACAGGAGTTAGTTCGGCTATATTTTAACCTGGGACTTCATTATAAGGACATTGCTGTTTCACTTGCAAATCGCCACAGTCATGTTGTTTCTGAAAGACATTTAAAGCGAATTTTTAAGTCTTGTAGTCTGTTTTGGATCGTGTAGTTCAGGAAAGAGAATAAGTCCACCTCTGCAGCCATTCTTTGAGGTTAATGATCTTAATGAGCCTAGGAGTGTACGCACAGGAAGCACAACTGGCTGTGCTTAACCTAAGGTTTCTCATGTGCACACGACAGTTTCTCGTGCGCATGAGAAACCCATCTTTTTTCTTTTCCTCCATGCCCCTTTTCTCGTGCGCACGAAAAACCCCTTTTATTATTATTATTTTTTTAATGCATGTCCCTTTAGGGGCTCCGTAGAATGTCATTGAACCTAAAAGGATTTTTATGGTTTAAGGTGCCCCCTTTTTTTTTTAATTATAAAGGCAGGTCAGGTGAGCTCTGCATGGGGAGCTGTGCAAACACTGTGTAGCTAACTGTGCCTGTTTAGTATTTAGTGTAGTACATACTGCACTTGCTCAGTGAAAGTGTTAAAGTACATACTACATGGAAACACAAGAAAATAAACTGAAACAAGATTTTTATGGTCTTTTTGTGATTGTAACAATTAGATTAAGGTTAATTGTTCCTCTATAGGGTAACAAACCCCCCACATTTCAAAGGTAAATAGTAATTGAATAAATTATTAAAGATGATCGCATTATGATTTGCAGACTGCAGCTTCACTCAGTACAGTTTTTATTCATCATTATTTGGACACATGAAACTCGGTGAGGCAGGAGACGTAACCCAAGGTCTGTTGGTAGCCCAACCCCAACTTGAACACCTTATAGCTTAAAGAACTGGATGTGTGGTTTCAGCAAGATGGAGCTACGATACACACAGCTTGAAGATCATTAAAAGTGCTGAGGGAAATCTTTCCGGATCAAGTGATCTCGTTATGTGGTGATGTTGGCTGATTTTCCTCTTGTGATGTTTTGCGGTAGTGCTACCTTAAATCACGAGTGTATACTCACCCACCCCAAACTTTTAAAGACCTTACGGTTACTATTCAGCAAGAGATATGCGCTGTTCCACCTGGCATGACCGTCGTGCTATGGCAGATTTCAGAGATCACCTCCAAGCTTGTATAGACAATGACAGTCTCCATTAGGTGAATGTTGTCTTTTAAAGCATGATGAATAAAAACTACTAAAGTTTAATATGTGCAGATAATAAACTGATTATCTTTAATTATTATCTTTTCATCATTTAAGTTCGAAATGTGGGAGGTTTTATTGTGTCGCCTTGTTTCTTTTTATTTATTTTTATTCTTCTTTAAGGGGGAGTTGGTACATTTTTTATGAATTAAATTTCTGTGTATTTATGGCTGTTTTTTTTCTCTGAAGCAAACACTGGCATGCTCCATCCTGACAGCTTTATTAAGCGAGTTCTCCAGTTCCAATAAAACCAGTAACATTGGCCTCAGTATGGAGTTCCATGGCAGCTGCAAACGGGTCTTTCAGGTTAGCCTCTTTTCTACCTTTGATTGTGTCCTGTTGTTTTGGGTGTTTTTCTTCTGAGTTTTGATGTATGTGTGTATTCCTGTCTTGTAGGAAGATGACTTGAAACAGATCTTTGTACTCATCATGGAGGTTTTGCAGGAGTTCAGTCGTAGAGAGAACCTCAATGCCCAGATGTCATCTGTGTTCCAGCGTTACCTAGCTCTGGCCAATCAAGTGCTTAGCTGGAACTTTCTCCCACCTAATCATATCCTTTTTAGAAAAGATGAATGTTAATGTAGATTGGAAGTGAATTCTGGGCCATGTACTGCTAAACATGGGTTGCTTCTACATATTTCCTCATTTAAAAGTTTAATGGAATGTGCAAAGTTGATATTGATGTTACTACAGGCTGAGGTGGACTCATTTGCTGGAATTCTTTCACTCTCTGGATGTAATTTGGTTATTGTGCAAGACATTCAGTATAGTAGCTACTTTTTAGTAAAGTGTTCTTGTAGTGTGAATTGAGCTATTAATTTACTGATCATTCTATTATTGTTTGTGTTTGAGATCTGTATCACCAGTCCATCACAGTACATCTTTACTAATCTGCATGCCATTTATTGCTCACTGCTGCCACCCTTCTCTCTTAACATTTCAGTGAAGCACTGCTAAATACTGACCCATTTCAGAGTACTCTTAAAAACTTACATTTTCTGAGTGGTTTTAAATACTGGAAATGATCCTGCTTCAGTCATAGCTTATTAAATACTTTTCATGGTTATTTTGAACTTTTTAAAAAAAAAAATTTAAACTACATGTTGAAAACTACATTCTGAAAATTATTAGAAACCTGATCAAACTTCATTGTTTTGCCGATTTGGCATGATGGCAGCCCTCTGCATGAGCTTATAGACAAAAAGCCACACATTCTGATCTGATCATTCTCGTTCATGTGGCTTGGCCCCTGGACGCAAAAGTATGGAATCATCACTCTTGGAGGAGGGAGGCATGGTGGCGTAGTGACTAGCACATCGACCTCACAGCAGGAAGGCTTGGGTTCGATTCCTGGGGTCGGGGCATTTCTGTGTGAAGTTTGCATGTTCTCCCAGTGCTTGTGTGGGTTTTCCGTAGGTACTCCGGTTTCCTCCCACATTTTAAAAACATGCACAGCAGGCCAATTGGCTGTTCCCTGTGATGGCCTGGCGAGCTCTCTGGGGTATTTTCATATTTTTTGCCAAGGGTTGTAAAAATAACTGAAATCTAATTATCTATAAATATCTGATTTCTGATTTTCACCACTGAAAGCATCGGATCCGTGTCACTTTAATGCTTAACATCAGTTTTGAGTCCCTTCAGTCGGGTGAATGTTGCCTCTCTCTTCCATTTCAAGTTATGTTACTTCTTTCATGTTGCGTTCTGTGATCCATCATGAGCGGCACGTGCTAGTGATTGTATATGGGTGTGTGTCGGCTCTTTTGGGTGCTAATCCCACTCAGGCAGGCCTTGTGCCTCGCTATCTTTTTTAAAAGGATCTGTGCTGGCGGCAGCACCAACTAGGCTCACATATCTCTTTCAAAGAGTGCCTGTGCCTTTATCACCCCCGATAAGTGTGCCTTTAAACACGCGAGTCACAGAGGATCTGCCAGGAATGTTAAGCAGGCACATATGTCTTGGTGTGTTTGTATAGACAGACTAAGATCAGAGTAATTGCTGACTGGGTGGTACGTGGAGGATATACTCCTCTGGGACGAAGAGCATTTATTAAGGGCACTCATGGGGACAGTATGTGTGCTGTATCGATGTGTGTGCACACATGTTAACGTGAGGCCTGTGTTCAAAAATGTTCTCCTGACAGCCGTGTCTGCTTCATTCCCCTCAAAGTGCCGCAGAGTGTATGTAGTCTCCGCTCCGGCATGTGCTGCATTTGTCCACAACCCCCCTCTGCTCCTGAAGTGTGTGGAGGTGTTGTATTAGACTAGACACAGCTCCCGCTGCTCCTCGAGCACTCCATGTCTCTCCTTAGCTTTAGCTGCTGCAGGGTAGGTCAAGCTGGGGCCTTGTGTCAGTCAGGTGCTCTGAATGGGTGAGGGAGATGACAGATAACACAAATAGCAGGAGTGGCTTTCCTGGGCTTGTGTTATTGAGTGGATGGGAGGGGTAAGTGTGTAGAAAGGGCATTCCTGTAGTGTTGGAGCGCACACCGAGGTAGTGATGGAGTCTTTAAGGGGAGGATGTGACACTTAAGACTGTAATATCCCTCGCACATCTTGGCTGGCTCTCATGGAGTGCCACTCAGCACTCTTATAATTATTATGTTAGCAAAATGTGTGTATCTGTCTCGAGCCTGGATTCAGTATTACTGTAGTCTTCCTGCAAGAGAGGATAGGGCATTTTACTTCTTATATTTGTTCATACTGTTTCATTTCTGTCCCTTTACAGTCTTAACTGTGCACTCATTTCAGATTCGGTGAAAATCCACTTTATAGGTACCTAACTTTGTACTTGGTACTCGAGAGAAATGAAGAAATTGCCTTTTAAATGCTTTAAAAGTTACATAATTGCGGTGTATTAAGTAATTGTTTCTACCATATAGGCCTACTACATATCTCGACTATTCACCATGTAGCCCTACTGTCCTGCTTCTTCACCAAAGCCATTTGTCTGGTTACCAGACAGTTTGTTGCCACGTATAACATTTTTTTTCTCCTCTATTAGAGCTAGTGATGGGATGAAACCTGTTTATGAATATGTATGCAAAAGCCAGCAGTTAATGTTCTATATACATCTGTAAAAGAGAGCATAAATACGATATGCTTTCCTTTATGGCAAATCAATGAAGAATGACATATCAGTCGGCATTCTTAGTATCCTGAGTGGATTGGATTGGATTTCATCCGGTTGTGTGTGACACGCAAATATGGGTCAACATCAGCATACATGATTTCCATTTTATTTTGCTCATATAGCAGGCAGTGGTGTTGAAGGGTTGGCCTCTGGCTCTGCTTTCCTCTCCTCTCCTTCACATGGGTCACACAGAGTTCTACTGCCCCAGTGCTATATTTAAAAGCCATAAGGACTGGCCTGGTTTGGGGAAGACAGCGACAACACGCACTCACAACTTGCTCAAACTTTCCCACACACACACACGCACGCACGCACGCACGCACGCACGCACGCGCGCGCGCGCACGCACGCACGCACGCACACACACACACACACACACACACACACACACACACACAATGCTTGAAACTGACATCATTTGAAGTGTGTTTTGTTTATTACTCTACTTCACATTATTTAGTTACTTTAGTGTGTGTGTGTATGTATGCGTGAGTGTGTGTGTGCGTGTGTGTGTAGGGAGTGACTGTAGATCCAGCCCATCGGAATGCTTGGCCTTTGCCGGTAACAGGCCTTGATCATACATTCCTGTGGGAGACTCTTTCTCTCTTTATTTTGCTTGCTCTCTGTCTCTCCCTCCCTCCATCCCTCCCTGTCTCCTTCTTTTTCCAGCGGGTTATTAAGTGGGTGACCTTGAGGTACGGATTACGTGGGAGGGGACAGTTGGGTTTAAGTGTAGTAACACTGTCAGAAAGAGGCAGAAAGAGGAATAGCTTGATGAAAGTAGTTCATCAGGGATACTTGGACAGAAACTAAACCAGGAAAGGTAGCCAAGGTGAAAGTAGTGAGTTAGAAACGTGGTGTGTGGACTGGTGTTTTTGTGATGCTTGTAACCTTAACTAAGACGTCACTAGGAAGACACTACATTGCCATGTTTGAATCCACTCAGAATGTCATGCTGAAGCCTACTGAGTCATGGAGGGAAGCCCTTCTGGACCACAGAGTCATGGACCTCTTCTTTACAGTAAGTAATCTCCTATTAGCTCATTCCTTTATTCCAGTTGTTTGGTTTGGTATGGGTTTGGTTATAAAGGTATATGGGATACCTTTATAAAATAAGTCTTTATATAGATCTCGCTGGATGATGTACTTCTTACCTACTCGCTTCCTCTTGTCATTTTGAAAGGATGCTATGATTAGATTGTTAATACAGATTAAGTAAAGACTTTTCATTGATCAAATACAACAGTTATTTTTATAGCAGACTATTGTAATTACACATAATTAGCCACAGCTAGAAAATATTTTTTAATTAATGAAAGCATTTTAAATCAATATTGTCATATTAGTACACACAAACTCCTCCACCATGACAGGGTGGTGATTCAAGAAGATGGTGGTGATGATGATATTGTCATATTACTGATATCCTTTGTAATTAGCCATGTTCTGATAATCAGGGTAATGTACAGTGAGCTGGTTATTATTAAGCAATAAACCACTTCACACTGATTCAAGAACTCTCTGCTTCACACCCTACATCACCCTGTCAGGGTTTATTTCACAATAATGACCACTCACTGGGCTTTAATTATTTACTGTCTTTCTAATCTTCCTTAGCGTAACATACAACCTGATGGATTTGTGAGTAAAAGTGTGATTACTCATTTACATGTCAAAATGATATGTATACATACAAATACATGACAAATTAGTCAATTATTAGTATTAAAATTACATTTTTATTTGGAAAATTTGTATAAACTAACAGTGTTTTATAGTAACAGTAATTTAGCATTAGACAGTGCTGATAAAGAATTATCTGTATTATGCGAATGAGGCTGGCTCTGAATTTAAAAAAATGTAATGAGGAAACCACTCACTATGAGGAAGATGCCAGAGCAGTCAAGCTGGTTGACACAAAGTGACAGCGTAAGAGTTTCATGATGTTATACGGGATAGAAATCATAGGCATTGGCCTGGCTGATCAAAAAGATCTTGATGTGTGGAACAAATCCGTCATCTTTCCATCACCATCCAGAGAACGACTTCCAAATACTCCTCCCCATTTTTCCATTACATATACATAGCCTCCCCATCAACTGCCAGATTGCGCTCTACTAATCCCATCAGTGCCAGAGGGTTATACCGCCAGATTAATTAAGATGAGTCAAGAGGAATCCCAGTGTGTTTGCCCTGATTAATTAGGAGTTGTTGAAATTTGCTGAATCTTCTCATTGCATTATGGTCTGTGTCTAGTAAAGGACTGAGAGCCTGACTATCCATGAAATCTGTATAAAACACTGAGTAGTGACTGAGTGTAGATGAACAGGGGTTTCTTTTTGAACGTAATGGAGGCAGCTACTG
Source organism: Porochilus rendahli (assembly GCA_039654305.1). Taxonomy (NCBI): domain Eukaryota; kingdom Metazoa; phylum Chordata; class Actinopteri; order Siluriformes; family Plotosidae; genus Porochilus; species Porochilus rendahli. The sequence goes on along the minus strand of JBCNYG010000012.1, from coordinate 37,871,165 downwards.
TCGATCAGTTACCTTTTGGTTTTGTTTTGTCTGTGACATTTGGTTTTATTTGCAGAAGGTCGAGGGATTGTTTTTGTTGGGCTGAAACGTAGTCAGCTGTCGCGCTCCATATCTTGGTGTGTGGTGATTTTCTATGCTCATACCTGACATTATGTGGTGTTCTCTCAGCTGTGACAGAGGCAGGTGGGACGTGAGGCCATGCGCAGGAGGGGTCAGAGGTCAGTGTAGACGGCTGGCTGGATTAGACCCTGACCCCTAAACGAAAATCTCCTGCTAACATACCCTGAAGCCCCTCGGCCTATCACTAGGGGTAGGCATGGGGATGCGAGTGTCTCCCATCTGAAGGGCCACACTCTTTTGACGTAGCCCCGAATGCCCTGGAAAAAGACAACAGCATGAGAGAATGAAGCCTAAAATAAACTTTGCTTCACACCTAATAAAGCTATGGCTACACTAAGATTTTCCTACTCAAACTCAAGACTAGCTTGGAGTGTTTTTGTTTGTGGTTTAGGTTTATTTTTACAAACACACACACCCTCTGTCCCACAGACACATACTTGTGATTAACAAATGGCAGTTATAATTTGGTTGCAATTTTTTTTTTCAAATACAGCCAGGGAATGTTGGAATCAGATCAGTCCATGTCCTCTTTCAGAACACATGTGCGCTTCGTTTATGGACTGAGCAGTTTCAGGTTTTGTTGTAGCGGAGTGAGATGGATGCTATAATGCTGATAATTATTAGTTGCCCTTTGCCTCAGTAACTGGATCTGTGTCGACACCAATGTGCTGATGATCCGATCTAGAACAAAAGGTCTGCTCAGGCAGTGGTCAGACGTTGTCTTCTGCTTTGTCTTTCGCCTAAAAATGGTTGCCTTGGTCTGACAGGAGGTATCTAAATGAATATATGTCAGTCTAACTATAGTTGGATTCAAGGCAGTTGGAATAGTTTGCGTGGTGTGGATGTTCGTAAGCGCAGCTGTTTTTGCCCACGTAACTTTGGCCTTGCGCTCCATCTCTCTATTTAGCCCTATCTTTTTCTCTGGCTTTGTCTCTCTCCTCTACCTCTCATTCACCTCCTCCCCTTCTCTCCCTCCCTCTCTTCTGTATCGGTTCACCAAATCGTTCCACACTATGAGGTAACGAGAGTCCAGTCCCCCACTAGTTAGATCAGTGACACACCATGTTAATGGAATTGGGTCTCTAAGCAGCCCTCTTGTCCAGCTGGAGAAGATAAGATGTAGCGTGCGCTAAGGGACTTCAGAACGAATCAGTTTAACCGAGATGTGTGTTCATAAAAACTTTCACATTTGTTTCTTTTTGATGTGAAGCATCTTTGCCAGAATGTTTGGCGGACAGACAGGGTAAAGCTTTGAGATCAAGGAAAAAAACAAACCTAAACCGAGGGAAAAAGACCCAATAAGAATTGAAGAGGATTTTGTGCCAAACATCCATTCTGCAGTGGAACCACATGTGCTGCTGGTATGAGGAGAGCAAGGCACTGAACTAAACACACACTTCTAGCCATGTTGCCGCTGTGGCCGGGGCTCTCACGCTCCTCACAGCTCATTAATAGATTGATTTCTTTGAAACCATCTCCGAACTGAGATTCGAATTGGACTTTACATTAGGCGTTGTGTGTCTGGAGAGTGACAGCGAGGGAGAGTTTTGCGTCTGTAGGTGAGCGGTGTTTGCCATTCTTCATGCGCACTATCTCTTACTTTTTAGATGGCTTTTTGTACTTTGCATGCATATGCAAAATTAAAGACAGATTTCTTTTTTTTTTTTTTTTTACTTTTACTAAAGCTGGGGGCTGGGTGTTTATGTGAGAGAGATGCTTTTCTGTGTAATTCAGAAAGACTGTGTATGAGTTTCCCCAGCTGTGTGTTTAATCAGCTGCCAGTGAGCCAGTCTGCAAGTTCCTCCCGCTGGAGAATGCCTCCAGGGTTTATATACCCCTTACCGTTTCTTTTCTTTCACGTCTCTCTCTCTCTCTCTCTTATTTTTTCTCTCTCCTGCACATAAATTTTCACACTTTATTAATTTTATCTCCATCTTTATGTCGCCTAATCTGAGAGGATTGTGCTTGTTGGCGGAGAAAAAGAATTCCTGCAACCTTCAGGATGTTTCTTATTTTCAGGTGTTGTGTGTGTGATTTGATTTGGAGTTGCCCAGCGCATATTCTACTCCACCATGAAACTTGAAACAAACGTGATTGATCGCTCCCTTTGGCTTTCTCAGGTGCACAGAAAGATACGTGAAGACTCCGACATGGCCCAGGATTCCCTGCAGTGTCTGGCCCAGTTGGCATCTATGCACGGGCCCATCTTCCCCGATGAGAGTGCTCAAGTCACCTACTTGGCCCACCTTGTGGAAGGGCTGCTTAACATGATCAATGGGTGAGTGAGAATGAAGCAGAGTCTAACACAACCTACCAATCATTAATGTAAAGGCAGGAATTGACTGAAAGTCCAGCTGTGTTAATGAATTTCTGCTTTTGTTTGTGTTTGTGCATTTGGAGATGTTGACTCTGTTTAAAAGCAGGTGATAAACAGACATGATTTATTTCTTCTGTAGGGCTATATTAAATGCAGAAGGATAGTTTTGTTGCATATAGCACGTGCGCACAGGCTCCTGAAATATGATCTATAGTTGGTGGTCTGAGTCAGGGTCTTTCTCCTCTATTCTTCCTTCGGCTTGTCTGCTTCACTTGCCACTCCACAATCACCTATTTTTGGAGCTTTTTTCCAGTTGCGTCATCGGAAAACCATGCAGCAGGTCCGCTGTGATTGAACTGCTCTGCTTGCAATTTAAATCCATCTGATATGGGTTACAGCTGTAGTGCCGAGCATAAGAGAAGCAGGTTTCTTGTAGCGTTTTTGAAGGAAAGAATTTAGACAATTCAGGTAGTGTTGTGTTCACATAGCACCTGTTTGGATTTGAATGGAATCACGGAGTAAATGAAAACATGAATGGAGATCTGGTGATTAGAAACTTTCGCCACACATCGTGCTCTAGTAGTGTTTTCCTGTGCAGTTCTGAATGCTCCTCTCAGCTTTTCCTACTCTGGGATTGATGTTTTTATAGCTTTTTAAACTTGGTCTTTTAATTGATTCCATTTCTCCCCTTCACCTCAGGTGCAGGTGTTTAGTATGAACCAGCAATTCCACTTAAACCACCACTCTAGCCGATATATAAACCAGTAATATTGTATTTTCTTTCTTTTAAGTTTCTCATACAGCAGAAAAATGCTATTAATCACCCAGACAGATTAAAATAATTATAAATAGCTAAGCTTATGAGATTAAAGAATTGTAAAAAAAATAAAATAGCAGTCGTCTCTGTACTGAACCACGTGGAAAGCTTCGTGAAAAGGTGGACAGTGGTGACTCAGTGGTTAAGGCTTGGGGTAACTGATCTGAAGGTTGAGGGTTCAATTCCCAGTAACACCATGCTGCCACTGTTGGGCACATGAGCAATGCCCTTAACCCTCAATTGCATATCAATCAGTTGTATAAAACGGTATGTCGCTCTGGATAAGAGTGTGCCAAATACCATAAAAATGTAAAGCGCATCCCCTGCTTTATAATTTTCCCCCCTGAACTGAGATTAAGAAGAGAAAAATTTGCTGCGTTCTATGTTTTGCTCTTTTAGTAGGCCCAATGGTACTCCATTGTGAGGTGAGAGAGAGAGAGGGGGAGATGAGCTTTGTTCTAGTTTTTATTAAAAATGTTTTTATCTAGTAAAAAAATGCCCTTACAAAGTCATTGGTGGGATGAGCAGGGGTTTTGCCGAGTGGCTCAGCACGACTTCAGTATGTGATCAAGCCATGATTTGCAATATGACTGGCATAAAAAAAGTCCTGAACACTGAAATGAGGAAAGTGTTTAATGGTATAACTCCACTGTTCACTACTTTATAGTTCAGGTTTTTTTTACATGCTTTTATTTATTTATTTATTTATTTATTTTTTAAATAATTTTTTAAATGTATTTATTTTTTACTTTACTGATTTCTCTGTACTAAATTCAGGCCATTATCATGAATAGCAGCACTTTCTGACATGCTGAAGCTTTTATTGTGCGAGCATTGCTTTTTATGACTCTGGTATATTCTGTATGTGCTTGAACAGGATTGAGATTGAAGACTCTGAGGCAGTGGGCATCTCGAACATCATCAGTAATCTGATGGCCACGTTCCCCCGAAGTGTTCTTACTGCTCTACCAAGTGAGCTCTTCTCCTCCTTCATCAATTGCCTGACCTTGCTCACCTGCTCATTTGGACGCAGCGCTGCCCTTGAAGAGGTGGTGAGTACTAGAATCTGTTTACAGGTTGATTTAGTTCATTTCACTTTCAGGCTCTCTAATAATCAGCTGACTGAGATTTCAAGTTAATTTTACCTCTTGAGACCCCCCGGTCCTCATATGAGGAGGACATATTTTCTTCCAGTTACTTTGTGTGTATATCCTTGTAAAATCTTCATATGAGGGCCATTGAGTGTTTTTTTGGCCAAACTTTTTTCCGTTTGAAGACATTGATAAAGTTCAAAGGTTATCAGGTGGTAAGGAACAGAAGCTGTGCGGGGAAATGTAAGTCACACAACATTAGGTCTTGGGTCTTAGGAGGTTAAAGTTGGCTCAAAATGCTAGTTAAATGTAACTACTGACAGGATGTAACTAAGTACTTAACTAAGTAACTTACTCAAATCCTGTATTTAAGTACAGATTCAAGTTAGCTGTACTTGAGCATTTTCATTTTATACAACTTTATACTTAATAACGTTTTACATCTTTGAGGCAATTATTGTACTGTTACTCCATTATTTGTGTGATGGCTGTAGGTGCAAGTTACTGTTAAGATTACAATTTTTAAAAACATTTTGCGTCAGTGAAAAACGTATGTATTTCCAAAATTTGTGATTGAATTTGAATGGATTTGTGATAACCTGAATTATCAAGTTTTCCTATATGGTTTGAGAAAAATCAACTATTCCTTAAGATAAAAAAACTGTTAAATAACTGGCTTGGATTCACTGGAGAACTCATTGTTACAAACTGAAAACAGAGCTGTTTCTCCGAGCTCAGGAAAATTTTTACATTGAAGAGATGATTCATGATTATCACAGGACAGGCCCATGAAAGGAGTTGATAAGCATATGATGATCTTATATGTGATGCAGTACAGTGTTTGTGTACTAATGGATTATTTTGAAATCTATTAAGTTCCCTGCAAAAAATTGGCCATATCCCAGAAACCAGACCTGCTACATGACTTTGGTACCAAAATGGAGCTTACTGAGTCAGAAATATGTAACTTACCTCCATTATAATTAACACTTACGGCAGTAAAATGCAACATTTACATGATGCATCAGTAATATTTATCCTGAAAGCCATATGTAATAGAAACACTGACGAGAACCATTTTTCTGTTCAAAGTATGCTTTACTTTTACACATTTATAATTTTGCTGATTACACACTATTTTTATTTCACTCATCTTGATCACTACAGTCAGATCCGACAGTTATATTAGTGTCCCCTCATTGGAATGAGGTCTCCAGTGAGATTGTGTTCCTCTCAGCTTTTTATTCCAGCTGTAAACAGAAGTGTGTTTTTGCAAAATCTATAAAATAAATCCAACGCTGAATGAATGTGTACTGTGATCATCCATTTTTCTGTGTTAGTATGTTTGCATAGCTGTTTGACATCCCATGGTCCTTTGGGGTCTTCTGACAGTGTTTTGAGACATAAGGTTTTGAATGCAAGATTTAACTTGTGGAGTATTATAAATCTGAATACCATTGGATGGTAAACTGCATTCCTGAGACATTCTCTGTCTCCTTTAGCTGGATAAAGATGACATGGTTTATATGGAAGCGTATGACAAGCTGTTGGAGTCGTGGCTCACACTGGTTCAGGAGGATGAGCACTTTCCCCGTGGCTGCTTTGTGCAGCCAGCTGTGCAGGTTTTCAACTCCTATATTCAGTGTCACCTTGCAGCACCTGATGGAACTAGAAACCTGGTGAGAGCTGCATATCCATCCATCTACCTACATGGTGTTATTTTAGCCATCGTCCTATGTGTTTAGTTGTTAGATGTTTTGCACTCTCCCCTTTTCTCATTCCATCCTTTGTTCCTGTAATGCCTTTTATTTAAAACTCGTAACCTTGTTATTATGGCCCTTTGGGTCATCTGTCTCTCATTGTGTAGACTGCAAATGGTGTTGCATCTCACGAAGAGGAAGAGATAAATGAGTTGCAGGAGGACGATCGAGAACTGTTTTCAGATCAGTTAGCAAGTATCGGCATGTTGGGGCGCATTGCAGCAGAGCACTGTATCCCTCTACTTACAAGGTAAAAGCAAATACATGTTCACACTCCATCCTCACTGAATACAGAAGAACTTCATATTAATCACTGATTTATGTCATGTTAGCTTATTAGAGGATCGAGTTACACGGCTTCATGGACAGCTCCAGAGACACCAACAGCATCTCATGGCCTCCTCAGAACCAGGCACGGTGGACCGGAAAGTTTTAGATGACCTCTATGAAGACATTCACTGGCTCATATTAGTCTCAGGTCTGTCTCAACAGAAGAGTGAAATTAAGATTTCTTTACATGGTCACAAGGTTAATGTCCCCCATAATAAATTTCCAAAATATCAAATAATTATTTTTGTTTTGACGCTTTAATAGCTCCTGGACTTGCAGAAAAGGGCAGCCCATAATATTCATTTATGTTTTCTTTGGGTTGTGACAGGCTACCTCTTAGCTGATGACCCTCAGGGGGAGACACCGATGATTCCCACGGAGGTGATGGAGTTCTCTATAAAACACTCCACTGAAGTGGATATCAATACCACACTGCAGATCCTCGGCTCACCCGGGGAGAAAGCCTCCTCCATCCCGGGCTGCAACAGGACAGACTCCGTCATCAGGTAAAGAAATTTAGGTTGAAGGTTGGATTTTCATCAGAAGTACTCTGGATGAAAACTTAAAGCAGCGGCCTCTAGTATTTCAGATGATGGAAGTGGTCACGTGTTGTTGTTTTTTTCTTTAGTGAGCCGATGACATCATGGTATTTATATATGCAGAGCTTAAGTATCCATACTGTGAAGGGACCCAATTCGAACCAGTGTGTCTGCAGCTTAACTCTGTTGGATGAAAGCCGCTTCCATGCCGACAGCCTCTAGTGATTGATGTTGTACAGCGGACGCTTTACTCAGCCTGTAGAAGCCGACAGTAAAACATGCAGACTTTAGCTGCAGGAAGCAGCTCTTGTTTGTACAGCGGCGGTGCAACAGTGCACAGTGTGTGATCTGCCCTGGTAGCAGCAGTTCTGTTGCCCACTGGAGAATGTCGTGGCCGTGTGCCAGGCAGAGTGGCCACGCGAGTAGCAGCCTGGCGCCAGCCGAGTCTCTAATGCCACGCCGCACGCATTATTCAATTAGAGCCAGGACAGGTGCAGTGCTGAGTGAGGGGGATAGGGAAAGTTTATGAATGGACAGTGGAGGGGGTTTGAACTGACTGAAGGGTACAAAGGGGTGTGTTATGTTTTGTTTTTGTTTTTTTTTTGAAAGACATTTCTGCCATTTAATAGAAGGAAGTTATAATCATGTCAGACATGACTGTGCTTGTTTGTATTAGTAAAGGTAGTCTCGTAATGTAGCACAGTGCTGAAATACCGAGTGTACAACTAGACTTGAGGTGTAATGTGTGCTCTGTACTCTGACCGGGTCTCTAGGCTTTATCTCTAGACCATTCTGTCAGTGATGTGAAGGGGGAGAGTGAGTGTGGAGGTCAGGAATGAGGAATTGAAAGGATGCTGTGTTGATGGGTTCAGCAGTAGGAGAGCTTTTGGGGGGGTAAGAGAGAATAGGAGAGGGGTAAAGGATTTGGACAGACAGTAGGTTAATGACCTGGGGGGGGGGGTGGATAGAGGATTTGGAAAGACAGTGGGCTGAGGGATTAAGTTTCCTAATAACAGCGTCCTGACCCCACAGCTCTGAAATGTCAGTGGGGTTTGTTTTTGCAAACAATGTAAACCATTCGCGTGTGCTGCCCTGGCTGTTCAGAGAAGGCCGATCTCTTTTACTGGCCATTAATCTGCAGTAAGCCATTTCTTACATATCCTTCTGTTCTTTCCACTGGAGGTGGAACAAAAGCGTCAGTGTAGTTTGTTTTTAGATTTTTTATTCTTTCGCATGATCTTGTCCTCTCTCTACGTGAGTTTCTTTTCCAGTTTTATAGGGCACACAACATTTCTTACTAGCCTCTTACTCAGATACTTTTAAAGCTGTAAAGTGACTGGAAATTCATTCATGCATTAATTTTCTGAAGCGCTTATTCCTAATTAGGGTCACTGGGGGGCTGGTGCCAATCTCAGCCGTCTCTGGGCGAGGACGGGATACACCCTGGACAGCCTGTCAGGCCATTGTTGGGCCAACGCTCACACAACCATTCACACTCACACCTAGGGGCGATTTGGAACTGACTGGAAACTAATTAGCTCTATTATTAGTAGTAGGGTTGGTGGTGTAGTTGTTAGGGTGTTGGGCATATGATTGAGATGTCGTGGGTTTGAATCCTCGTCTTAACCACAGTGTGCCTAAGTCCACACAGTAGTATTAAATTAGTACCAGTTAAATTACTATGAAGGTAACCTGTGATGAACGGGGGTCTCATCTTGGAGGAGTTGAACTCCTAGTCGCTTTACACTACGGAAATCGGGATAAGCTCCAGTCTGAGAGCCAGTGTATAAAGCCCAACAGACTTACTTTATTATTATTATTAATAAGTATTCTTGTAATCTGAACTAGGAATTATAAAGCTGAAACTCGCTAACAAACACTGAATAAATTAATTAATTAGTTCTGTTTTCCATCACGATTCAGTTTATTTGTGACCACTATTTGCAGTCATCTTTGTATAGTGTTTCCATGGCAACACTGCTACTTTGCTCATGCATGATTAATGTTAACTGTGTTACAGCAATGTGGAATTAATATTATTAGTTTGCCGATTTAAGATCAAGGATGACAGAATGTCTTTGCTCTTCGAGAGTAACAGTGCTCTGTATTGTTTGCAAGCAGTAGTTTGTTTTGGGATGAACAGTTCATGCTACTGTTGTCAGTCTTCTTGGCACAATATAGCTGAGTAAAAACTCAAAAGACAAACAAATGCAACCCCACGGTGTTTAGTGTTTTCCAAAGCCACACGCTAAAACATATGCACATGTGCTGCTTGGCTAGAATGTTTAAAAACTAATGCAAGAGGATGAGGTTTTAGTTGCTGGTGAGTATGATGGGTACATGAAGAGCAATTCTTTTCGCTGGTTTCTTGTAACTCTGTGGGTAAAAGCCACAGAACCACAGAAACCAGAGTTTTTCTCTGAAGAGATGTTTTGTTGACATCAGTTGGAGTGTCAGAAAACCTTCACCAACTATGCACAGTAATCCCATCTGTGACTGTCATAATAATGTGAGCATGTAAGATTTTAATAAGAGCTGTATGTCATTCCACTCCTATTAGATTGTTATCAGCAGTTTTAAGGACATCAGAGGTGGAGTCTCGGGCGACACGGGCAAGTCTAACAGAACTGTTGAGCCCTCAAATGGGTAAAGACATTGTGTGGTTTCTGAGGCGCTGGGCCAAAACTTACCTACTAGTGGATGAGAAACTGTACGGTCAGGTGAGCTCCCAGTATTCTTTATTCAAAAACCGATCTTGAAAAACTTGATCACTGATCTTAAAAACTTAAAAACTTGATCACTGATCTTAAGATCTCAGTTTTATATTTTGCTAAACAAAAGTTGTCTCATGCTGTACTCTTTCCTCCTCCCCTTCTTTCACTTTCTGTCTTTAGATTAGTATACCCTTAAGCACAGCATTTGGTGCTGATACTGAGGGGGCGCAGTGGATTGTGGGCTATCTGCTGGAGAAGGTGATAAATAATCTGTCTGTATGGAGCTCTGAACCTGACCTGGCAAATGACACAGTGGAACTCCTGGTCACTCTTGTGGAGAAGCGAGAGAGGTACGTGTGAATATTCACGAGGATGACGTGCGAGAGCTCCAGAGAAGTGGATTCATTTGTGTTTAATTGATTTAAGTAATTTCTAATTGTAGTCATATATTTATATTCTCATGCTATTAAATATTTTGTTTGAGTTTGATTTATATTAGTATAACTTGTATAATAATATTTTTTATGTAAATCACTTTGATTTGATGTATGAATAGGGCGCTATGTAAATGTGATAAATTATTTCTGTATTCTTGCGCCACCTACTGATGAAATCGTTGTATTGCTCTTAAAGTTAGATGACTGAGTTAATGAGTATTCTGCATATTCTTCACCATTAATAAAGGAGAAAATGTCTAACCATCAAGTTGCTTTTGGAACGTCATGAAAAACCTATAGTATGCGTCCCTTCGTCGTATGTGTGTACATAGGACCCTGGATATTTTTCTGGTAGAGAGGAATATAGAGAACAAGAGGTGTGTAATACTCGGGTGATGTGATATGATGTCATCATTAGTGACATGAAATAAATAAACAACTAACAATATTCTTGTGTTATTAAAATGTTCTTTAAACCCTAATTTACATGTCGAAACTAAGATTGCGTGTTTGGTTACCTCATCTTATTCCCTTCTATAAACAAGTTATTAAAATGAATTAATCTTTATGTATTTAGGATACGTGTATGGGGTTTGAGAGTTCCCATCAAAAACTTGTCAAATAAGGGAAAGCAAATGGGAACGCCGCTTTTCTGCAGTGGCTTTTTTTTTTCCTCTCTCTCTATATTATATTACTATATTTTTTATGATGGTGATTTTACCATGATTAACATGATTGAGATGATAGTGGAACCTAGTTTGATTTTCCAGCACTAGTTTTGATAGATCAAAATCCAATTAAGTAGTTCTGGATCTTGTAATCTGCTGCACAACAGGTTCATGTAATTTCATCAAGCGTTTACATCATGTCCCATCCTGTCTATCAGAGCAAACATCGTGGTGCAATGTGAGAACTGGTGGAGTCTGGCCAAGCAGTTTGCCAGCCGCAGTCCTCCGCTGCACCTGCTATCCAGCCCAATCCAGCGCACGCTGATGAAGGCACTGGTCCTCGGAGGCTTTGCACACATGGACTCTGATACCAAACAGCAGTACTGGGCTGAGGTCTGTGCATGTTCTTCTCTGTTATGGACTTTTATTTCATAGGAGATATATAGATACGTACACACGATATATGTACACACACAGCATTATGCTATGAAGTTGTCTCCCACTGTATTTGAACAAAACAACAAAGGCTCCCAATGGTTACTTTATCATTTACTGTTAAAATTATTTGTTTTCTGTTTGTGTTCCAGGTGCTCCATCCACTTCAGCAACGCTTCCTGAATCTTATTAACCAGGAAAACTTTGCTCAGATCTGCCAAGAGGAAGCAGTAAAGCAGGAGATCGTGGCCACTCTGGAAGCCCTGTGTGGCATTGCAGAGGCTACTCAGATAGACAATGTGGCCTCTCTTTTCAGCTTCCTCATGGACTTCCTGTCTAGCTGCATCGGCCTTATGGAGGTCTACCAGAATTCGCCAGAAACGGTCAACCTAATCATTGAGGTGTTTGTTGAGGTGGCCCACAAGCAAATCTGCTACCTGGGAGAGGTGTGTTAAAGGGTGCAAGCATTTTTTTATGTGGCCAAGGAAAACCCTGTCTTTTTTATTGTATGTAGTTCCTAAAACTACAGTCTTTTCTTATATGAAATATTTACTTTAATTTGTAGCGTCTTAAATGAAATCTAGTTACCCCCAGAAACATTAAAGACATTTGACAGATGGTACCTGATCATACCCTAAATTGATTAGTTTTGTATCCATTTTGCAGTAGCACGGCGCTTTCCATGACTAACAGAAGAAATTCCACTGAAGCTAGTATCTCACGGAATGGCCAATGCTGACAAGCGTAGCAAAATTTTTGGGGTCGCAAAGAATTTTTCTTGTTTAAATTATTTTTCCACAAGTGGTTTTCTTTTTGGGTTCGCCAAGTAGTGAACAATGTGCTGGGGTTGGTTTGCTCCCCTTTTTTTACAGGGTTGAGTCCATCAGTCATTCTTTCTCTTCCTCTTCTTTCCTTCTCTTTAGCCAGACAAAGCAATTTTTCTTGAAGGGCAGCAACGTGTTTTGCTTTTTCTTGGCAGAAATCCATTTCCATATCCTGGAAGTTTTTCTTTATCTAGGGAGGGTTTGCCCTTTTTTATAGGGTTTGATGGTTCCGATCCACTTTACCAGGAGTTGGCAAAGGTCTCAAATGTTCCCAAATAGTGGCAAGTAGTTGCTTAATTTCACAAACACTGTTGCTAACAGTCACTAACAGTCGCTAATGTTCTTTGCAAACACTTCCTCAAACATCTGCACGAATGTCACATTTGCCACTCCGTGAGATCCAGGCCTGAGCGTACAAGATTAGACATCTTTTAGCCAAACTGATGTAATGGTCAGTCTATATTTGCCAGATTCTAGACTGCCACACACACACACACACACACATATTTCTGTTTGTAAATACATGGTTTTATAAAGAATTTTTACTTTTTTTCTTTGTCTTCATTAGACCAAGTCTATGAAGCTATATGAGGTGTGCCTGACTCTGTTGCAAGTCTACTCAAAAAATAACCTGGGTCGTAAAAGACTAGATGTGGCCGCAGAGGAGGACCAATACCAGGACCTGCTGCTCATCATGGAGCTCCTCACCAACCTGCTTTCCAAAGAGTTTATAGACTTTAGTGACACGGGTAAAAGCACTCAACATCACTCAAAATGTTATAATAGTTTTTATTATTATTTTTGTCTGTAGTTTGTTCGCTGTTACAGACCTGTTTGAATGTGTTGCTATGTTTGGATCCAGATGAGGTGTTTCGAGGACAAGAGCAGAGTTCAGGAGCTGGTCGCACCGTGTCAGCGGCTGATGTGGTGCTGTATGGGGTCAACATTGTCCTGCCCCTGATGTCTCAGGACCTTCTAAAGGTAAGGCCGAGGTTGTATATTAATGCCATTTTCCTAAACCCATGGTTCACGTGACCACGTTTTTGTAGTTTTAATTAGTATTATAAGTTTGTACTGTAAACAATTTATGAAACCCTGCATTTCTTTTTTTTTCTTATTTCTTTTTTGTAGTTCCCGTCTTTATGTAACCAGTACTATAAACTCATCACGTTCATATGTGAGATTTTTCCTGAGAAGATCCCGCAGCTGCCCGAGGAACTTTTCAAGAGCCTCATGTTCTCTCTTGAGTTGGGCATGACCTCGTATCCTTTAAATGGTTTACTATGTGCATCCCTTGCACTTTTTGGATTCATTTGTCTGCTTCTGGTTATCTTTCTCTGGTAGTGTCCTTTCAATCTCCTCCTTGTTCCTTTGAGTATCTCCGTTAATTCCTACCACTGCGTTATTTCAGACTGCTGCTCATTCTCAGTGGACACTAAGCACTGAACTCCGTTTGACCAATGAGATATTTAGTATACTTTATATAATATGTATGTGTGTAATCTTTATAGCTTTAGACAATAGCAGTTACAGCTGGTGCATTCTTGTCACTAGTCCTATTTATTATTACATTTAGATAATGGTTGATGCTGTCATGAGCTCATGGTCACGCTTTTACCTTGACACTCATTGTGCAGAATGAGCTCTGAAATTAGTCAGTTGTGTCTGGAATCCCTGTCCCCACTGGCGGAGCAGTGTGCCAAAACACAAGAGAAAGACACCCCTCTATTTATTGCTACTCGACATTTCCTCAAGGTCAGTGTTACAGTGATGGCATCACTGATACCATCTAATCTCTTTACATTTTCTTTGTTGCATCTGACATTACCTTCTGTCCATTTCCAGCTGGTGTTTGATATGCTGGTATTGCAGAAGCACAACACTGAAATGACTGTAGCAGCTGGAGAAGCGCTCTATACACTTGTGTGCCTGCATCAGGTTAGTATTACTGTTTAATAAAGATGTGATTATATCATTACGATCAGTGATGATAACCAGGATTCAGTCAAGTAGTTGATTCACATCAGTGTCAAGAGTAGATTGTTTGAAAGCTCTGTGTCTGTATGTGTGTCAGGCGGAGTACTCCGAGCTGGTAGAGACTCTACTCTCCAGTCAGAGAGATGCTGTGATTTACCAGCGCCTTGCCGATGCCTTCAACACGCTCACAGCCAGTAGCACGCCTCCAGCCATGGATCGAAAGCAAAAATTAGCCTTCCTCAAAAGCCTGGAGGAGTTTGTGGCCAATGTCGGCGGGTTGCTATGTGTCAAATAACCACTGTCTCCAGCATCCTCTTTGTTGTTTTGGATGCGCCCTCATTTCCACCACACCTCCCTCTCTCCCAGTGAAAGAAAAAAAACTTTTCTTCTGATATTCTGTTCGCCATGGCAAACTGGACCAATCATAGCAGAACTGTGCTGTTGGAGAAGACCAGTGATGTGTCTGAGGCCATTTGAAATGTTCTCTCCGCTGTGGCCAGCAAGCCTGCCGGAGCAGAGGAGGGAGGTTGGGAAAAGCAGAAAGGGAAAAATTTGTCACATTCATCTCAGTCCAAGCTGCCAGATGGACACAGAGTTCGGGGCAAATTCTCCTCCCTGCTCTAGACAGACACTCCCTGAATGCCTCTCCTTGAGTGCCTTTTTTATGTCTCGGATCCAGTCGTCTGTTCAGTGTTGGGGAGAACTGGGTCTTATTTTAGAGGTCATGCTCATCACTGAGATTTGGTTTGTCTAGTTTTCAGTCCCTTTTATGTAAGGTTCTAGATAAATTTACTGATTTATTTAAAGTACATACACACAAACAAGCAGCTGTCAGCAAGGAAATAAAACAAACCAAAACCCATTTTATAACAAGTCACTTTCTAGATTTGGCCAAATAAATATATGGTGTTTTTGTTGTTGTTTTTTTTGACTGTTTTGTTGACCATCATCCTCCAATTCCACAGTGCATTAATGCTGCTGTTTGTTTTGTATTAAAAGCTTAGAAAATCCAAATGGAGCTGCATGTCCAATAATGTGGGATTGATTGCATCTTTTTAAACCATACAAACAGCAGTAGCAGAAAAGATGGGGTACAGTCCCCACTGCAAACAAGTAAAATTATCTAGAAGCTCAACGGGCAGTGTAGCTAGGGAAGACTTGGGAGATTTAGATTATTATTGAGCTGAGTGAGCTGTGATTATCATTGCTATGATGAAAGAGGCCTTTTCTCCATGAACTGGAAATGTGGGAAGCGGTTATGGAGAGAAACCAAATCACATTGTGTTCTTTGAGGGTGTACATATATTTTCAAAACAAAAACAAGTGAATGATTCAAGACAAATAGTGACTGACATTTTATAAGATTGTAGTTTACAGCCATTGAAGCTTTTTATGCCTTCATCTGGTGACAAATGGTTTAAGGACAGTTTTAATTTTTTTCCCCAGGTCTCCCTGATGACAGTTGTCATTAACGTCATTATATAAAACTAGATGTTGAAAGTTTCCAGCAGAATGATGGGGTCTTAATGACGTATGCCATTTAATTTTATTTTTTTACTCTTAACTTTGTGGTGCAACACGAACATTCAAACCATTGCTACAGCAATAAAATACCAAAAAGTAGTCTCTTTTTTTTTATTTTATTTTTTAAGAAAGGCTCATTTGTTTCCATTTGTTTAGAGCACTAATACTGTTTTCTTATTGAAATGCCTGAAATGTATTGTAAAATGTACATAAACTTATTATATTATTAAATGTACAGAATGTGAGTACTTCTTTTTAACCCATTCAGAGTTTCAGTATATACTACATGGAAACCTAAGAAAAGCAAACTTAATGAAATTTGTAGTAATTCAGAATCAGTGACAACCCCCTCAGTTTTCCCCACCATTTTGAATCAAGCTTTGTACACTAGGGATTTATTGCCCCAAGAAAGTGAACCAATCGTATTGTGCCATTCCCATGAATACATACTAACTTGTATTGTTCCCTGAAAATTAATTGTGGTTCATTAATCAAAGAAATAAAATAAAATTCCTATGTTTGGTGAGAAATAGAGAGATCACAGTTGTCATCAATGAACTGTATTAGAGATAGCATTGTAATAGCAGCAGCACTATCTGCTTTGGATAATACTTTTTAAATCCCCAGATAGTGGATTAATCAGATTGCATCATTCAGGTCTAGTAATGGAAATTATTCATTTAAAATAGTTTCTTTTTTCTGACTGAAGGAAAGCCACCAGTGAATTCTTGGTATTCTTCTGTGAGCCAACATATCAATCATTGACATCAAATTAAAAATTCAAATGTATTTGTCACGTACAAAACATACACAGTATAATATGTAGTGGCTACCCTCCACTGCAGACATCTCTGCCTTTCCAGTACAATTTACAACAAAGCACTGTGGTGCTGTAATGTCAAAACTTAATTTTATTTTCTCACTATCGGCATACATGTCGGTAGGGTCTCATGTTTGCCATCTATGTTCCTCCTCTCCCCAACAAAGCTTTCCTACCCTTCTTTGAATAATAAAAGAATTATAAAATTCGACTTCAGTGTGATCTGGAGAATCATTCAGCTCAAGGAGGGTGTTATCTGATAAAACCTCAATCTGAAAATACTATCACGCTTCACCTCAGCATAATATTGGCACGATGTAACGGCTTGTTATCCACCACACAAACTTGAGTTATCGCTTGCTCCAAACACACAAATTACCACAAATACTGTTCTTCTGAAATTTGAAAAATACAACAAAATACCACTTCCAAAAAAAAAAAGAAAAAAAAAACAGGAAGAAAGATGTAATATGGCCTATTATATTTTTAGAAGTAAAAAATGATGAGGAGATGATGATGATGTAGTCCAGGAACATGCTGGACTGGGTCTTACACTGAAACCAGTCCTTGACCTCAGCTGTTCAGTGTCGGGAACCACTCAGTGACACCCCTGACTTTCAGGAAGTAGTTTTTATAACCTGTATAATGAGTTTTTATGGAGTAAAAGGTGCTGCTGGTGTCTTTGAGCATTTGAAAAGTCAGGCACCCTCAAGCTCATGGTGCTGCATAGCGGACCAAGTTTGGCCCTTATCGTCTGCCGTACTTTGCAAACGCGTGCAGCCCACAAAGCTAGCTCCATGCTAACATTCGCAAAGGTTAGCACGCGACGCCGATATTGTCTGTTTTGTTGTGGTCTGTTTTATAATACGGTGGGATTTTTCCACGCATTAATGAGTTTAACTTTCTATACTTGGAAGTTGTCGATGAATAAACTTCAGTGGTGTCGGTTTTGAGCTGATTTCCTCACAGACTGAACACGGACTGCACACTCCTGTCTGTAGAGCTTCCTTTAGGCTTCTTCAGCTCGTCATGAGTGATGGTGGTGGTGAGGATGATGATGTGCCCCAGCTCTCGGCTGCTGCTCTGGCGGCTCTGCAGGAGTTTTACGCGGAGAATGAAGTGGGACACGCGGCACGGACAGACACCTACACTGTGGGGGCCATCGAGGAGGACTGGGTGAGTGGAGCAGATTCTCAGCTGTGTGTCGTACAGGGTGTAGCTGCTCGTTATATACTGCTTTACACACTAATCCTGATCTAAATAACTCAGTAATTGTCCGACCAGGTGATTATCCGCAAGGAGCCTATCTCAGCCAGCTCTGGGCGAGGGTGGGGTACACCCTGTACAGCTCGCCAGACCATCGCAGGGCAACACACATACAACCACTCACACTCACTCTCACACTCATAGAGACGATTTGGAACTGCCGGTCAGCCTACTGTGCATGTTTTTGGACGCACTCACTGTCACACTCACACTCACACATAGAGACGATTTGGAACTGCCGGTCAGCCTACTGTGCATGTTTTTGGACTGTGGGAGGAAATCGTAGTACCCAGAACCCATGCAAGTACTGGGATGAACATGCAAACTCCACACAGAACCGCCTCGAGCCCGGGAGTCAAACCCAGGACCTTCTTGCTGTGACGTGGACATGCTAGCTACTACGCCACCGTGCCACCCTGATTTAGATTTGGGAAAATCTGAGACTAGGTGGTGTAAAGTTTCCTGAAGTTTATTTGATTATTTTACCCAACAACAAATTTTATGTGGCAAGTTCACCTATATTCACATTATTATTATTATTATTGTTGTTGTTGTTTTTACTGTGAAATGATGAGCACTTTTTATTATTATTATTATTATTATTATTATTATTACTGAGAATAAACCCTTGCAGCAGAACTGCTGCTTTAAAGAAGGACTCAACACTTTGGGACCACTATGAGGTGTGTTGCTGTGCTATAAACGTGTTTAGAGGGAAATGGTATAGATTGGGTAAGAAATAAAGTTCCAATGTCGAAATCTTTGTTTAGATTAACAACCTGCACTGCAATTCTAAAATCAAGAAAAGAAAAAAATGATAGCTGTACAGCAATGTTATTTAAAAAAGGCATACTAGTTATGAAGTTAAATTTCTATCCAGCGGATGAGCCAGTTCTGGTACAGTGATGACACAGCGGCACGGTTGGCTGAGGAAGCCATGCAGCAAGCAGGAAACCATGGAAGGTTTGTTCAGTATTGTTTACTACACCTATTCTGGTAAAATCTACATCTACGGCAGACAGTGATTCTTAAAAAAATATTTTTAAATAAAAAACTTAGAATCATTCCGCTTATAATCACCATGTGGCATTAATTTTATTTTTAATGGTCTTCAGAATAGCGTGCATCAGTGCACCCAGCGTCTACCAGAAGCTCAAGCAGCTGCAGTCAGTGAACGCAGATAGAACACACTGTGTGTCAGCCGTGGTGCTCGAGTTTGACCGTCGATTCGCTGCATATGGCGATGAGTTCATCTTCTATGACTACAACAACCCCCTGTGTTTACCTGAACATGTCCTCCCACAAAGCTTTGACATTGTGATTGTTGACCCCCCGTACCTGTCAGAGGAATGCCTGAGCAAGGTGGCAGTCACAGTAAAATACCTCACTAAGAGTAAAGTTCTTCTGTGCACAGGTTAGTGGAGTTGGAGCACGGAGGGGAAAAATGAGTCCCAATGATTTGAATTCTAATATCTGAGCCATTTTAGCATTTTTGTTGATTTATGAGATTCTTTTCGTTGTTTTTTTCAGGAGCTATTATGGAAGAGCATGCAGGAAAACTTCTGGATGTGAAGATATGCAGTTATGTGCCCCAACATAATCACAACCTTGCCAATGAATTCAGGTGTTATGTTAACTACAAGTCAGGTCTCCTCTAGACCTGGAGTGACACCTTACTGATGAACATTATGGGACTGTTTTGTCTGGATTAGCATACCTGGGTGGTATGAGATTTAAATAATTGGCCAGCTTTTTAAACATCAGGATTGACATAAATTGTATATATGATAACAATAGATTATAATCATCTCTGATAGCAAAACCATTTGTCATGATTAATACAGAAAATAGAGCTTGCTATAACATTTCTATAAAAAGTGCCTTTTCATTCTGTCTTATTTTTAAAACAAGAATCAAATTTGCAACTGTTTTTGGTCAATATATCAACACCTGCAAAATACATTAGTATATACTACATGGGAATGACATGATCTGATTGGTCCACTCTCTTGGGATTAAGAATCCTTATTTGGAGTGGATAATGCTTGAGTCAAAATATTGGACATGCCTCACATTTGAATTTTTAGTAGGATGTTACACAGTGCAGCTTACTTTTCCGAATGACTTGGCTGAACAGAACAGAAAAGACCGCATTAGATACATGGAGCTATTAGCCACTGAACTATTAGCTGGGATAGACTCCAGCTTTACTGTGCTGCTAAGAAGAATAAAGCAGAACAGGTCATGAAATGGAGAGGAGATTTTAGCAGGTTCAAAGTGCAGAGCTCATCTGACCTGCCTACATGTCATGGATAAAATATATAAATGTAAATGACAGCAAACTCATTTTAGTTTGTGTGTGTATATATATATGTACACACACACACACACACACTCTGACAGTGATTTAAAAACTTTGAGAGAAATTTCTGTATATCTGTACTTGTAGGGGGTGTTGGGAGGATACCCTGTGGCTTTATTGATGATAGTACTCGGCACTTGAGAAAATGATGAGTTGTCCTTTTGTAACACTTCATTGCACATCTTTAGGTCACTTTGAAAAACTGGACCAAATGCAGTTTGAGCAAAACACAACGTGTATCTGCACAACTTGAGTGGTTTGGAAAGCCTATATAAAGGCTTAAAAATGTCCACTATTGTTGGACTAATGCTCATCATAATACCACGTCTATCATGTGAACATCTCCAGGCAGTGGGTATGGTGGAGGCTGGGTTGAGCTACAGTGAGGTAGCGAGGTGTATGGGCTGTACACAACCCACCAACAGAAACCTGAATGACTGCCACAACATGACAGGGTCAGTTGATGACAGGCCATGTCCATGTGAGAGAGAGTGACGACTCAGGAACAGGATCACTACATCCGGTAACAGCACTTGCAGGACCAGTTTCGCTGTATTGTATCACCGAAAATCACCACTTGTATCACTGCCTGTATCTGCCCGCAAATCACCACCTGTATCACCACAAACGGAGGCCATAACCGATACTGACTGACAAGGCACGTTCATTCATTCATTCATTTTCTGAACCGCTTATTCCTAATTAGGCTCACGGGGAGGCTGGCACCCATCTCAGCCGACTCTGGGCGAGGGCAGAGTACACCCTGGACAGCTCGCCAGGCCATCGCA
>JBCNYG010000012.1:37826230-37848118 GCA_039654305.1 Porochilus rendahli | reverse complement strand
ACTGTCAGTGTGTGTGTATGTATGTGTGTGTGTATATATATATATATATATATATATATATATATATATATATATAAACAGGTTTAAACATTTGCATGCATGGATACAAATAAAGTGATTCTGAGAAAGAACATCCAAGCTAATCCTACAGGAGGTACAGTTATAAATGTATCAGATTTAAATATATAACTCTTTCAGCAGCAGTATAAAGGTAAATGTTTTAGTTTCCTGGTTATATAACACCGCACCAGGTTTAACCAACATCAGACTTGATTAAAATTGTCGGCTTTTTTGGTGAAACGGCGCCCCTGGGGTTCAGTTGGTGACTTTTCTTCGTTTGGTGGGTTTGTGCAGGGCTCTCCGTGCGCTCAGGTTGCTCCTGTATGTGCTGTTCTCGGTTCTTACTGCTGGTATGCATGTGCAGCCCACCGGTATGGACTCGTAGCTCTCCATGTAGGAGCGGCGGCCTCCGACACACGAGGCTGAGCGGCGCAGCACGGCGGTGGGTACAAACACCGGAACACTGCGGAACTCGTCACTCTCCTCCCCGCGCGGCCCCGTCAGACAACCCTTACACAGGCAGTACGCTTCAGGCACGAAACGAGGATATCGAGCTGGGTCGTGTCTCAATCTGGATACACAAAAAGAAACGTGGCATGCTAATGAAGCCTACCCTTGAATTCTTCTTCTTTAAATTAGTTTCACTAGCCTGTTTCTGTGCGTGTCGCTACCTGTACGCCCAAGGAGAAAGACTGAGCAGATTCACCGGAGTGCTTGATCTCTTGACAGCCTGCAGGAGAGCTGCTGATGGGCAGCTCAGGTTTTGAGGCTCTGTTGTGAGCTGGAGTGTGTGATGGAAAGCGCTGAGAACTCCGACGGAGAGGCGACCGAACCTCTGTTCCAGAATCTCTGGCGGAAGATCCGCACACACCCTCCGGCTCCGCTTCCCTCCGCGCGCCGCAGAGCCCAGAACAGCCAGCAGCAGCGCCACGAATACATCTCCCTGCATGCTTGCACTCCAAACCAACCAAAAGCACCTCTGTACTTGGGAGTTTCACCGGTGATGCACTTCTTTTTCTTAACTTCTCCGATCCAGACGTCGCGCAGCCGGTTTTCCTCTTCTGATCGTTTCTCGGGCGGTTTTCCCCCCTCAAATGAAATCAGAATCTTCTCGTTGGGAGAAGGCGAAATATTCCTGCATTTATTTGCATTATTTGAGAAATGAGTGTAGTAAGGCTTCTGGCTTCCAAACGCTCATATCGCTCACTTGAAAACTCCCAGCCTGCCTTTAGTTTGTACCAGACGCGTCACCAGGTTCCTCGGTGCCAAGTTGTCCGAGGATTTACACAAGCTCGGAGAATCGCACTGAGATGCTTCATATCCACCGAACCGAGAGCACTCCGTTTTATTTAGTGCATGAACCATACTTTAAGCTCGTCAAGCAAGAAAGTCTTTGATTGACGGTCAATCAGATCAGCTAAAAAAGAAGCAATAAAAAGCATATATACAAACCACTGAGCGACAGTGTAAATTAAAATCTATTGAGAATTTATTTTCTCCACGTGTTACAAAAATACATTAAATATAACTTTACAAAATTCAAGATTCATGTTTTCACTCAAGCACATCCGCCTCACAGCAAGAAGATTCTAGGTTCGATTCCCAGGCTCGGGCGTTCCTGTACGGAGTTCTCCCTGTGCTTGCGTGGGTTTCCTCCCACAGTCCAAAGATGTGCACTTGACCCAAATTAACTGTTCCAAATTGCCCCTAGGTGTGAGTGTGGACAGTAGTGTGTGTTGTCCTACAATGGTCTGGTGAGCTGTTTAGAGTGTACCCCACCTTTGCCCAGTGTCAGCTGAGATAGGCTCCAGCCTCCTTACAACCTTAATTAGGATTAACCAGTTTAGAAAACGAATGAATGACTGAATGTTCACTCACTCACAGTTTGCCGAACTGTTTAATCCTCTTATCGTAACAGGGAGGCTGGAGCCTATCTCAACTGACACTGGGTGAAGGTGAGGTACACTCTAAACAGCTCACGAGACCATTGTACGGCAACACACACCTAGGGGCAATATGGATCAGCCAATTAGCCTCTTGTGCATGTCTTTGGCTGTGGGAAGAAGCCTGTCCCTGGAGGAAACCCACACAGGCACAGAATTCACACAGAAACAGTGGGCAAGGAACTCGAACCCAGAACTTTCTTGCTGCGAGGTGGACATGGTATCAAGATTCATATTTCATATTGAAGCATCATACTTTTGCAAATGTTATAAAGCCATGAGTTCAATTTTGTTGTTGCTTGCATGCCCACAGACAACCCGATATATTGTGTGCACGGTGCCATTGAGCTTATATCTTACTTTACGCATGTATGTTTCTGTAAACTTACAAATGCAAACAGTGTCTAGATGTCAGTGTCTAAATATGCATATTATCATACATGTTAATCCAACACTGTGTTCTCTAAGCTGGAATACGTGTATTTTCTTTAAGTATCAATGCAGGACTTTCATATTATATCATAATTAATATTATACCTAAAATATTCTACAGGAAAACTTTTAACAAGTAAATGTGATGAAAGCACAGCACACACACAGTCCATCATTCTGGCAGTAAGTCGTCCCCCAACTCTTCGTCTGCAAACTCGTCTTCCTCTGTGCGTTTCTTTGCTGCAGTCTTCGGTCTTTCCATTTGTGGACCCAAAGGGTCAACATAAGAAGCATCTGGAAATGTAATGGCAGTAGAGTGTTCATTTGTACATTTTCATTGCCTTGGCATGATATTTCACTGTTCCTAATATAACATGTATCCTATGAAAAGCTTGCAGACACATGTTAACAGGATAACACTGATCTGTAAAATGTGACGGTGTAACATGGAATGTGCTAGAGCAGGGTCAGTAGTATCAGGCTGACAGAATGTACAGACTCCAGCTGCAAACACTGAGCTCTTTCGTCCTTCTGTGTAAAGTACACGTAGTGGATTTACTGACACTTTGTCAGTCTGATCGAGTTAAAGAAAAAATCTAAAATGGTGAAGTGCACACAGAACTTATGTTGCCTCTACAGTAGAACTGGAACAGCACAACATTTTACAGTATGGTATATAAATCACAGGTAATCCACAATTACAATATAAACATAGGCGTTTAGTATATCTCTCTGAAAAGTCCAGCTTGTATTGTAATATACACTCAAACACCTTATTAGGAACACATATACACCACCGAACTCATGCAAATATCTAATTATGTGGCAGCAGTGCGACGTATAAATATCATAGATATACTGGCCAGCAGCTTTGAAATTATTCATATCAACCATAATTTTTATGAGGAAAAATATGATCTCAATGATTTCATATATTTTGAGTTTTATGGCATCTACTGCAATTTTGCCTGCATGACAGCCTGTATGGGGTTTACCCAGAATGCTCCATTAAAGAAAAACATCCAATGACTGACGGCTCTGCGGACAGAATTGTATACTAAAGGAACAAAATTTTAAACACTTGATATGTGTGTATATACATATATATGTATATGAATATATATATGTGTGTGTGTGTGTGTGTGTGTGTGAATAGGTATATATTTTATATTTGTATATAACCATATTTTAAGAATGTTCCGTGACAAAAATCATTTGAGATGATCAGATGTTCTCGCTTACCTATGTCCCCTGGGGTGCTTGCTTCATAAGGTTCATGGGGCCCTGGAAGTGATCTCAGTTTGGCACCTAGCCTCTCCCCCTTGGCACTTGCACCATGGTTGCTTTGTCCACTGTCTAAGAAAAGTACCCACAGACATGTAAGAAGAATGAAACACATGCTCTACATAATATAACATTTAATTGAATATTACATACTTTTCAAACATTAGTTACTGTCTGTACAACTGCTCAAATGTTCCACAAATGCCCTTTATTGAAAAAAAGGGAACCTCCTGAAAGCATTAGTATTACAACTATTGTTTTTAGCTTTTGTGTCAGTGTCAGAGCTCAACAACACCAGAGCAACATGTTTGGAAGAACATGACAACTCCACACATTTACACGATATCCTATGGGGGTACTGAACAGCCTTATGGGGGTACTGAACAGAGGTCTGTGCTCAACACATGCTTTTATAGTTATCAATGTTAACAGATTTCAAGCATTTAAGCGATTGTTTTGCAGTTCTAGTTAAATGTGTGACATTATTTGTTGAAGGTGAGATACTGAGGGAAAAAATGATATTTGTCATTCTTGATAACTTTGCAAAGCTTGTCTGATCTCATTTTGTGATTCAGTAAATTACAGATGTCTCCATAAGACCTTAGCCAGGCAAACCCAGCAAGGTTTCTTAGTCTTTTTGGCTGCTTTTTTGACAGTTCAAGCATTTCTCATGCAGGTTAATAGGTATTGGTTAATTATTTGCACGGTACCATGCATTGGTCCGAGGATTAACTTCATAATAAAATGTACAGCAAACTCCCCTTTGCCTTCCTTCTATAAAAATGAAGCCAGTATATCTAGGGGAGAGGCAGGTTAGTTGATACTGGGGGACAGTTGATACACTCCGTCTTACAGCTCTCAGAATAGAACAAGGCACAACAATTCTGCCATGTAACATTCTCTGAATAAATTGCTTAATTTCTGTAAGTGGGTCAAGAGGTTTGGGACAAGAGAATCATGCGAGTTGCAGAAAAGAGTGATTCTGACACCTCAACAGCAAAGAAAGGTTTGCATCTTAACTGTGATAATACTATAATGATTTCCAGAAAGTTTTCGTAACTTATGCTTATAGAAATTAGTTTCTAGCCTGTGCCTATTTGATAGACTGGGGCACGGGTAAAAGCAAGTTTGCATTGTGTTTCTCAATAGTGGGGATACTTTTTACTTCTGTAAAAAAATCATTCCAATCTATTTTGCTTCTGTATGTTTTTTAGGCCTTAATTCCTCTTTAAAAATTATTTAGTTGTATACTAAAATGACCTAAAGCTTTAAAATGTCACGGGAATTTAAAGTTTTAGGTGAAAGACAATATAATTTTGTATAATTTGAAAAAAAGAATGCTATATTAATTTAATAAAACATAGATCAACTATCCTACCTGGTGTATCTAATTACCCACCTAGTAAGGGTGGATGATACATTTGACAACATTTTTGTAAAAGATCACCACACCAAATTTATTGACCCAAAATGCCTAAAATGTTTCAAAGATGTAGCAGATACCTTCTTTGTTTTTAAACATAAAAAGTGTATCAACTAACCTGCCTCTCTCCCCTATGCCAAGTTGTCAAATTTGAAGAAGAGTCTGCACAGTAACGCCAAGGTATGTTGCTATGAACGCTCCTTTCTCATGTGCAAATATAAGTATAATGCTCACATTCTCAAACATACACCAACTGTTCACGAACAAATAATCATGACCACAGTACAGAGCTATGAGTCCAGATGTCTGATGTCAATATCACAAATCTTAAAAGTGTAAAATCTTAATTAAACTTTAAAACCACAGAGGTTCTTTAAGTGTACCACAGCATCAGAGAAGCCAAAAATTCGAAAATACTTTGTTCGAAATTGCACTTTTTCTAAAACGGACACCGCACTAATAGTTGGGCTTGAACTCCCGACCTTGGGATCAGTAATCCAGCACCCTTCCACCAGGCCACCACTGCACCGGTGCTCAAATTAATACTGCAGAGAGGTCAGATTGTTTTGCCCTAATCTACTGTCCATTTTTATACACACTCAGTGGTTCCTAATAAAGTGCGTAGGAACTTTTTAGGTACAGCACTGTCCTACTTCGGTGCAGAGATTTGGTTCATTACAGAGAGGTACTGCATACAATCAGAAAATGGTGCATGTGTGTAAATAGGGAGAAGACAGACCAAGAAAAGTCTTGGCTGTATGCCAATCCTATGTACATTCAGTTGGTTACTACAGAAAGGATGTTTGTATAATGTTCATATAAAGCAATCAGAAGAAAAAGCAAGAGTATTGGTTTGCGAGAGCATAAACATTATCATAAACATTATACATCTTTCACTACCACTACCACAAAATCTGACAATTAGGGTTAGGGTTAAAGTTAGGGTTTTAAATACTACATCACATAAAATCCTGTGAACCGAATGTAATGCTTACCTAGTCTAATATCCATGTCCAATATCAGAGAAGAATAACTGAATTAAAAGGGTAAGATTGAAAAACCTGTGAAGTGATATTTACAGGGTTAAGGTGCTAACTACAAACTACCTCACACAGATGTAGAACTACAGTTCGCTCATCTGATCAACTTAATTCAATCTGATACACTCAATTGCTGTTCTATAATTTGGAGAAGATTTATCTGGACTTTTTTCAGATTCATTTTCAAAAAAAAAAAAAATACACCACAGAGGTCTTCATACTCCCAAAATAAAAATGCATTAACTTGATTGCTGTGACCTTAAAACAAGGTCAAAGGCACCTATATACAATCCTAACTGAGACCGTCCTGCAGGGGACCCATCCATCAAATTGTGTCATTTCTGTGTTATCACATTAACAGGAGTTGACAAGTCCAATATATAAAAGAAACCTTGTGACACTTTCACAATACCACTCTATTCACCCCTGAGGGAGACCCATATAGCAAATATGGTGATCCTATGTTTTTTTTTCCCCACAAGTCATACAGATGGACAGATTGCACTTACCACTGCTGGAACTGCCTTCTCTCCGGCCTCGAGCACTATTCTCCCTCCCTGACTTCACCCTCTGCAAGGGAGAAATAACACAGGTTTATAGCAGTCAAAGAAGGAACAATACAGATATTAAAAATGCACATGGAGAAGGATAAATACACCAGCCTGACAAGACATGACGGGAAAAAATGCTTAACACAAGAGCCCAATGAGCACAAGACTATGACATAGCAGAGAGAGGAACAGAATGTTCAAGAGGAATTTGCTCGGGTGACACTGGACATAATTCCTTTCTCGGAGCACACTTACTCATCCAAAAGCCCCAGTTATTTTATAAGCAGCTGTTTCTCATTTATGTAAACTTTCTCACAAATTCATTTAGTTCTGTCAAGTTAGTACTGAAGCTTAAACTCTGACAGTGGTACAAAACGAAACAGACACTGTACCTGCTCTCTGATCTGCTTCATCTTTTCCACTTTTTTGAGTTTGGTGGCATAATCCTGTACCTCCTTTAACCCCATATCTGTGCACAACCTCACAAGGAATCGTAGACCTAACCAACACAAAAACTCACATAAACCTGTTAACTGATAAAGTGCAATGCAGCAAGTAAATGAAAGTGAAAATGGTCATGTCAGTTACATTCTGCATTTTCAGGGAATTTTCGGTGAATCTCCTTATAGGTCTCAAGAGCTCGCTGATAATTTCCTGAAAGAGACAGTTAAAAAGCACAATTCATAATTCAGGTAAAAAAAATTGAGGTAAGTCTTTTGGGCTTATCCTTGGTTTCCATAGTGTGAAGCGACTGGGAGTTTAACTCCTCCTGGATGGGATGCTAGTTCATCACAGGTTACCTTACCAGTATTTTGTATTTTTTTTATTTTTACTGGCGTTTCCTTTTTTTTTTTTATTGGGGTTGGTGATGTAGTGGTTAGGGTTCTGGACTCAAGGTCAGGAGGTCGTGGTTAGACCCCTACCGTGCTAAGACCCCTGGGCAAGGTCTTACCCATAAGTGTGCCTCTGTCCACCCAGCAGTACAAATGGGTACCAGTAAAAAACATTGAGATTATTGGAAACTATTAGTGAACACATTTATCTTTGTTGTCATACCACTTCTCCTGTAACAACTAGCCACCATCAACTGCCAGACAACACGATTTGGCCTGAAATGTAAAAACACACACACGTTCCCCATTAGTATCATTAATAAACATATTGTATCGTATTGTATTGTTATGGATGGCTGTACAGCCTTTACAGCACCCCAATAGGAAATTTGGGTGCCACAACAACAAAGGAAATTAGACTATTAGACACACACGACATGTGTATGACATGATGTATACGAACATATAACACGGTGAAAATACACCAGTGATTATGTGGAACAGTCCAAATGTAAAATTTTTGTCGGTCTTGTTAATTTATCATGTTTCATTGTCCCCTATATACAGTGCTGTACTAGTGTACATCCAAGACTGTATTTAACAATCAGAGAAAATAACTTACTGGATGAGTGTTGCCCTTTCAAAATACTGAATTGCCTTTTCACAAAACTGTGTGTCAATATAATATGCTCCAAGCCATTCAATGACATGAATGTTCGATGGGAAGTATCTGAAAGACTAAGAAAAAACCATGGCTTTAATAATTTTTGCTATACAGATGCTCTTCACAAAATATAAATACAATGTGTCAAAAATATTCTTTGTTTATTATGTTAAATCTTTTTGAAGCAGTACAGAGGAATAAGGTCTTGCCTCATAATAGTACTGAAATGCTTGAGATTTGTCTCCTTCATTGTCGTATAACTCTCCCAGTTTGGCTAGAACGTGAGGGTCAGTGGGGGTGACACTGATCAGCTGCATGAGCCACTCAATAGCCTGGTGAGGATCCTCCAACATCTCATATCTAAAAGCTGCTTAAGAAGCACTAATATTCCTTTTACATAAAATGTTATATATATTTAAATAAAGGAGTCTTCCATGGAAAACGTCACCTGCACTGCTTATTTTTGCTAACAATGAAAACTTGATATAAAAAAAAACATTTAATTCAAATACAATATAAAAGGTGCACAGTAGCGTCTTGTTCTGATGATTCTATAAAAGTTTCATAAAAATCTATTCACAGGTGTTGGAGGAGTTGTGGATTAATCAAAGCAATCCTTGTGGAGCAGTGACGAAGGCCATGTTTTACCATGGAAAAGGACAAAAATTGATTTAAAACATAAACAAAAATTGCACCTATTTTAATGGGAGCATCATGCTCAGTTGGTATTTATGGAAAATATGCATTTTAAATCATGCTTAAAAAGAAGGATACAGATTGGCCAGCTGATACATCACTTGAGTGCTGTTCCTAAGGATGGCATGGAGCTTCAGAAAGCAATCGAGACCTTCATTCAGCTTCCCCAGTTTCTTATAAGTCAATCCTACAGAAACAGATCAAGCACTGCTTAACACAAAGCTACCAATACAGAAGGATGTTCAACAAATATGCAAAGTGTATGTGGAAAAGTGGAATTTACCCTGTATATAAAAATGGCATTCCACAGCAAAAAAAAAACTACAAACATCAAAAGTCGTTAAATAATAAGGGCATCAATTAAAGAAGGCTTTAATAAATTACCTAAATTATATAGAGCCTCTGTGCAAGATGAGTCGTTCCGCAGTGCTTCTTTATAAAACTCTGCTGCCTTCTCATAATCTTTCTTCACAAACACTGTGTTGCCTTTATTAATGAGGGCAGCAGGATTGTACCGGTCAGCATTCATGGCCAGTTCAGCATAGCGATCAGCTTGCTCAAAATCCTTTTCCTGTTACAAATCAAAACAGCAGGATTCAATACAGTCAACGAAATAATACTGCGTTTTGCTTTTAAAAAGTATTCAAACGCTTAATTTTTGTTCTGGTACCCTAATACTGAATAATTTTTTCATCAATCTGTAAAAGGTTCTCTGTAAATTAAATTAAGGTTTCATAGCACTTTATAATTAGGATATCGCATTTACATAAATGTTCACACCCTTTGGTCTGATACTTAGAATTGAGCTCTAATCACTCTTGATTGCTTTGATTATCTGAGGTGAACGCAGTTTTTTAAAACATAATTTGGAAAGGCCCATCTCTTCAGGCTTATTGAAAGTCACACAGTGAACATTACAAGTATCAGGAAGGGGTAAGTAAATGTAGTAAATGCTACACTGACAGTCATTAAAAATTATTCTGGTACCCAAAACTGGATTTTTTTTGGTGATATGAATAATTTGTATAGCATGATGGCTTCAAAAACAACAAACAACGTGTCAAGAATAAATTCTGCACATCAAAAACACCAAACAAAATGGCAGTTGCTAAAAGGAAAGTCACAACAGTCAGTATCGGGTATGGCACCTGTTTGCGGTGATACAGGTGGTGATTTGTGGTGATACAGGCGGTGATACAGCATGGGGAAAACAGTCCCACAAGTGCTGCTACCGGAAGTACCGATCCTGTTCCTGAGTCGTCACTCTCTCTCAGGTGGACGTGGCCTGTCATCAACGGACAACGGTGGGGTTGTGTACAGCCCATACACCTTGCTACCTCACAGTAGCTCAACCCGGCATCCACCATACCCATTGCCAGGAGATGTTGTTCACGTGATAGACGTGGTATTATGACGTGCAGTGGACTAACAATAGTGGACATATTTGAGCCCACTATTTATTTAGGCTTTCCAGACCACTCCTCACATGTGACCTACACATGTGCCATAGGGTATCCTCCCAGCCCCAGATATACAAAAATATCTCTCTCAAAGTTTTTAGTGACTGTCAGTATCATAAAAATAGTAATTCTATAGAATGTCATAACCCCTCAGCCAGAATGCCTAAAACGCAGATGTTCAAAGTCACTGTGCCAAAATCAAAGGTCATATATGCAAATTAGCTACCCCAAGCACAGGTTTAGGTCACAGAGGGTGCCTCTGCAAAAAATTCAAAAAGCTATCACGCTTATGAGCCAAGCAATGGCCCAGACAAACTTTATATGTCCAAGGTCACTGTGATAAGGTCAAAGGTCACATATGCAAAGTAGATTCGCCAAGCACAGGGTTAGGTCATAGGGAGTGCCTATACAAAATTTCGGAAAGCTATCATGCATATGAGCCGAGCAATGGCAAGGACAAAATTTGTATGTTAAAGGTCACTGTGTCAAGGTCAAAGGTCACATACAAATTTGCCACGCCACTCACAGTTTTAGGTCATAGAGAGTGACTATGCAAATTTTAAAAAAGTTGGCATGTGCATGAGCCGGGACAAAATTGTCATGCCGCCTGCCCCCCAAGCCAACGATAATATCCCACCCGCCATAACTGACTGAGGGGCAAAAACTTTTCATGATTTGGGCACTTCCATCCTCACATGCAGTTTAAGGATGTTGTGAGGATATTTTTCAGCAGTAAGTAATGGGACGCTTTCTGGATTGAGAGGAAGATGTGTTCTTTAAGGAAACCTGCCCAAGAGCATTCAGGACCTAAGGCTTGAGTGATGGGTTTCCATCCAACCTGATAACCTAAAATGCAACCAAGAAAGCACAGGAGTGGTTCAGGATAAGTATGTGAATGTTCCTGGGTGGCCTATGCAGACAATTTGGACTTGAACTCAACATCTCTAGATACACCCTAAAACAGCACTAGTGGCACTCCATCCTACCTAAAAACAAAGATGGTGAGCAGACTTATAAACACTGCTGTCATGGTTGCTTCAATGAAATACTGGTGAAATTTAAAGGGTCAGAGTATTTACGTTTTGTTTTTTTTTAACTAAAGTGAAAAACCTGCTTTATTAACCAGTATTTTTACAAATTGATCAGTTCAAATTTAATCAACTGCAGAGCAAGGCTGTAACCAAAAAATAAATGATTAAATAAAAAAGAGAAAGAGATAAGGTCAGACACTTTCTAAATATTCTCGCTATCAAATAATCGAGTCATATGAACAACAAGCAGTGAGATTATTCAATGTATTTCTATTTAATATTCTGTATATTAAACTGTAATGGGGAAAATAACACATTTATGTTTTCAAGTAGAGCAATATCAAGTTTGCACTGAACAAAACTCATATATGTACATACCAAGAAGTAAAGAAAGGAAAGGTTGTTAGCAGCAGCACTCTTCACCCGACTGTCTTTCTTCTCAAAGGTTTTGAGCGTCTCCACTGCCTGCACAGTAGGATCAGTGTGTCAGATATATGCTGTACAGCCAGCAGTCTATAGGCGTTCACTACTAACAATGCAACCCTAGTAGTACTGTAACACACCATTCAAACATATTTATAAATCTTCAAGAAAGAGACTGATAATTAAAGATGAATTAATCCCGGATTTAGGTTACCACTTATCTGGAACATATTACAAGAATAATGAGTTAAATACATCAATCACCACTAAACTCTTTCGCTCAGAGACAGAAAGTGTGACAGGACACACATACCTCAGTCTCAACAGGCACGAAAACATAAAAGCAGAAAAGGTAAAATGAACAATGGAAATGAGAGAAACACTGAAGAGACCGATAACAGGGTGAAGAAAAAAACAGAAAGGAAGACGTGTGGGCTTAACTAGGGCATTCATATTCATACATGCACTACACAAAATATAGATCATCAGCAACATAGCAGGAGTGTATTAGGGATATAATATTAGAATCTCCCTCACCTGGTTAAAGTTCCTCTGTCTCAGGTACATGATAGCTTTGTTAATCTCTAGATCATTGGCCAGCTCCAAATACTGTGAACCTTTAACCATATCTACACACCTAAAACCAAAGCACAACATTCAGGCACAATAAAGAGACTTTTATGTAATTAATTTGCATTAATTGTCTAACTGCTTTATCTTATTACTTCTGCCACGTTTTGGTTAGATTAATGTGTTTGTTAGCAGGATTACACAAAGAGTTAATTTGAAGATGAACTTAATAAATTTCTGCAAACAGGAATTTTGTAAAGGATTCTTTAACACTGAGATTTGACAGTTTTTTGGAAGTGTGGTATTACAGCAGGCCCAGCAGGGGGTGCTGTGTATTTTGTTATTTTTTACCCTTGGATAAGGTTTGCAATTTCTGAGTACTCTCTTGTTGTTATCATTATTATTATTATTATTATTATTATTATTATTATTATTACTGTTATACGATCTGAAGAGAAACATGAGTTATAATAATGATAATAATAATAATGATAACAACAAGAGAGTATTCAGAAATCACAAACCTTTGCGACCTTGGATTGCAAATCCAAGTAAAAAACAAACAAACAAACAAAAAAACAAACTACACAATACCCCTGCAGGGCCTATATTATTATCAATATTATTATTGGCAGCATGGTGGCGCAGTGATAAGCACTTTTAGCCTCATAGCAAAAAGGTCCTGGGTTCAATTTCTGGGCTCAGGGCATTTCTATGTGGAGTTTGTATGTTCTCCCTGTGCTTGTGTGGGTTTCCTCTGGGTACTCCAGTTTCCTCCCACAGTCCAAAAACATGCACAGTAGGCTGACTAGCTGTTCCAAAATTTCCCCTAGATGTGAGACTGAGTGTGAATGGTTGTATATGTGTTGGCCCTGCAATGGCCTGGTGAGCTGTTCAGGGTGTACCCTGCCTTCACCCAGAGTCCGCTGAGATGGGCGCCAGCCTCTCCCCAACACTAATAATCATTACTATTATTATTATTCATTCATTCATTAGGAATTAATTATTATTATTATTATTATTATTATTATTATTATTATTATTATTTTAACTATTAATTTAGTTAAAATTTCTCCATAGCCCTGTTTTATTGTACGCTGGAAACTCACCAGTCAAAACCAGCTGCAAAAGTGGACTCAATGGCTGGAGCAATCAGCTTTGCAGAAGTCATAATGTACTTCTCAGCCAGAGCTTTTCTACAACACAGCAAAATTATATATAATTTATTTATTTATTTATTTATAATAATTAATTTCTTTCCCAAAACATAAAAAAAATTAAATTTTATCTCAAAGAAACATACTGTGGGGTCCAAAAGTCAGAGAGCAGCTGTAAAAATACTTCATTTGATATTTCTTTTCAAATGTAACACCAAGTACAGAAATTATATAATCAGTAGTAACTGAGCAAAAGGTAAAATTAGCATAACTTTTTATATAAAATTCAGAGTTTTGGCATTAAGACTGTCTTCTTTCTGTTTTAAAGGCAGAGTGCACCCGAGCTGACAGCTTCTGATCCATTAGATCAAATCAAATCACTTACATCACTCAGATAAAGTGTCATTTAAATGCATGATTCGGTGTAAAGGATGAGACTTATGGAAAATCTTTCCTTTGGTTTAAAGGGAAATTATATAAAAACTTAAATGCTTGTATACATCACATACGTTCTTGCATATCAAAATACCCTATTGTTATTACAAGCTTCTTCCTGAAGGGGAAAAAATAAATACATTTATTTTTCATACATTCATGTAAATAAGCCAATGTTTGTCTGATATATGTGAACGCCAGCTTTTAATATGTGCAGATGTGCCTGATTTATTTTATTCAGACGTTCACCGGTTTATATCGGACTTGTTAGTTTAATACCTATATATAGTTATTTTTGCATTAAGTTGCCTTATATAGATTGAAGTCCTATTTTCAAGATTTCAAACTCTTTTCATACTGGCTAATGCAAACAATCAAATGGATTTTTTTAGGTTGCACCTTGAAAAATGTACGTAATAATTCCCTGACAATGAAAATATACATATGTTCAGTAACAGAACAGTTTGAAAGGTCCGCCTTTCATTAAAGGTCAGCAAAAATGGTCAGTTTGATAAATCTGCTTCCATGTAAATTGTGACCCAGAAATTGCACAACATCTTTAATACTGAATAGTAATATTTTAGAATTCTGAAAATTCTACAGCTTTCTGTTTATTTCCAGTTTTAAACAAAAGGAAAACCCCATATTGCCAGTGGTCTCAGACTTTTGGATTCCATTGTGCATTAAATTATTGTATCATGGATTTTGTTGGAATGAACTGACACCTCTCTCGCTCCATTTGACGAAGCTGATCATTTTTGATGGCTTCAATCAGTAAGTTGGAATGAGGGTCATCCTAACAAGAAACCAAATCACACCATTCAATTTAATCAAGAAAATCTAATGAATTATTGGCCACAAATTATTCTACTGTTAATTGGAAAGTGTAGCAAAATCTCTACACTGTCTTTAAACTTACATTTGTAGGGATGTATTTCTCTTCCTCATCAAAGCCCAGAGGCACACAGATTAGTTTCTGAAAAGATTTTTTCATCATTTTACGATCTACAGTAGCATAGTAGCATAGAATCAGGTTGAATCCTGTCTTTATGTTGGGACTTTCACTCATAATGTGCTCAAAGGAGGTTATGGCATCCGTATACTGGCCCATGCGGATGAATGCAACACCAATGTTCTGCATGATCTTGATTCTGTTGGAAGCAACAAACACTGTCATCAAACAGATCTCACACTATGTTTGCCATGTGTACAATTTACATAAATGTTTTCATGATATCACATGCACATTGACTGACGATGTTAAACGTGCCTCATTTCTGTGTGTACATTAGAGATTTGGTCCAAAGCCATACGATAAAATTTAATTGCCATGGGGTAGTTCTTCTGTTTGAAGTAGATATTTGCCATGTTCACTTTCAGTCGACCTATATTGTAACAAAATCAAAAGAACAAATGTGGTCAGAGATACGAATGATATTTACACACCCCACTTTACTACACCGTCCACTTTAATAGGAACACCGAAACACGTATGCATTTATCAATTCAGTCAACCATGTGACCGCAGCACAATGCATATGTGTATAATGTTACAGAGATCACATTTTTCCCATTCTGATGTTTCATGTGAACATTAGCTGAAGCACTGACCTGTAGTTATGTGATTGTATGCATTGTGCTGCTTCTACATGATTGACTGACTGGATAACTACATAAATGTGAAAGTGTACAGGGTTCAAAATGAACTTTTTGGTCTATCTGCCAATGGCTGGTAAACTAAACTAACCTAAATAATAATAATTTGGTAGTACAGGTGTTTCTATTAGTGTCGATAGTGAATGTATATCTTGTAGTATTTTAATTGATCACCATCTGGACCGTACACATTAGATAGCCATACAGTCATGTTCAAAAATAAGTACATCCCATGGAAACTGTCAATATTTAAACAAGCAAATATTTCACACTCTTTAATACATTGCCTAAAGATGAAAGTGATGTACTCCAGCAGTTTTTTTTTTTTGCATCCAAACAAACTGTAGTCAATTTCATAATAATAAAAACAAACAGTTGAATCACATGGAAAAAAGTAGGTACACGCTAATATTCAACACACCTTCAAATCCATAAAATTAAAATCACGTTCCAAATTAGGTGTAATGGTTAGAGCCTCCTGCAGGTGGAACCTTTCTTATTTAAACTGACATCTAGAGTCTGAAGTTCTCTTCACCACTGGGGAGTGCGTTGTCATGTGAAGACCGAAAGAGCTTTCTAAGACCTCTCTTGAGACTGACTGATTTTTAAAATCAATTGATACTGATTTAATTTGTTCATTTATTCATTTTCTAAACCACTTAATCCTAATTAGAGTCGCGGGGAGGCTGGCACCCATCGCAGCCGACTCTGGGCGAGGGCAGAGTACACCCTGGACAGCTCACCAGGCCATCGTGGTGATACTGATTTCAAAAGACTGCTAGTATAGGCAGGAGAGACCACCTCAACACATTCAGCCAGGGAGCAGATCAGTAGCTCTTACAATTGTTAGTGTCAAAGTGAATACACTGACAATCAGAATGAGACTGGACAAATTTGACCTG
The DNA here is from genome assembly GCA_039654305.1 of Porochilus rendahli. NCBI lineage: Eukaryota > Metazoa > Chordata > Actinopteri > Siluriformes > Plotosidae > Porochilus > Porochilus rendahli. Next base: position 37,831,558 of record JBCNYG010000012.1, on the reverse strand, counting down.
CATTCAAGGTGTACCAGAAAAAACCTTTGCTCTCTAAGAACAACATCAGAAAAAGGGTACAGTTAGTCAATTACCATGTTCTTCTTCTTTTTTTTTTTTTTTTTTTAGAATATTTTGAAATACGTGTTCTGGGCAAAGGAATCAAAGCTGTTGTTTATCCAAAATCACAGTACAAACCTGAACAGCAAAAGAGCCTCATACCTAGTGTGAAGCATGCTGGTAGAAATGTTATGGTTTGTGGCTGCATTACAATTCTGACTGTAAGTATTTTGACTTACTAGCAACTTTTAGAAAATACTCAATATAGCAAATTCCTAATCTAAGTGATGTATTAATAGTAGCAGTATATCAGCCGTGATGCTGCTAATGAAAATGTGCCTACAAATTGTTTAATACTTTGCATATCTCTACTATTATTTTGTTAACTAAACATCTCTTTTAGGTTAAATATTGCTACCTTAATGTTATTTGTGAGCCTTAATGCTAAATGAAGCCTGAAATAATGTTTTAATGCTAAATTAAGCAGAATATAAAGTTTCTTTCCCACAAAGAGTGTCTCAGCGTTGCACAGATTAATGCTGCTAAATGAGTAAAATCTGAAAACACTAGATATAGCATCACCTGCATTGTTAAACATCTTGTTCTTCACAATGACCTGATAAGTGTTCAAGGCTTCTGTGTTCATATCATTGTTAGCATACTGGTTTGCCAAATTAAACAGCACCTGAAGATTAGAAACACAATAAAATTGAGTATTCATTATATTACAACATGAAACATATACACAATACACATTTAAAACTCACGGAATATGTTAGATCCAAATTAATATGATCTGCAGTGCCAGTTTGCTCTCTCTGTCTCAGCAGCACCCGTTCTTTTCTACCAGCTTCTTTAGCCTTTTCTAGAGCCTAACACACATATTGTCAACATAGCACAAGATTAATCACATTGTCACCAAACTGTGAAAGTTTAGTCCATGTACATATTTACACAACTTATTAAACTTATATACAGTAAACGTTTTATTTACCAGTTGTAGATCACCATTTGCATGTGCCATACAGCTCTCCTCGATCAAGTCATTTACTTTCTTTTCCAATATCTTAATCTTTTCTTCTGGCCTATATTGTACATAAGAATGGTTCATAAACTTCATAAACATAAACTGTGGGCTCCAAACTGTAAATATAAAATAAATTGCATATGGAGTGCCAGGTTCTCATGAATTAGGTATAAGAAAATCAGAACAGAAAACACACGTGTCTTCATTTTTCGCTTCTAATGGAGGAGCTGGTCCTCTTGATTGTCCAAGTGGGTCAAACGTAGAGCCTAAAAAAAGGAAGAGCTTGCATTCTCAATCACAGCTAATGCAACCAAATTGTTAAGCAAAATACCTGTCGTTTGATGACTGACAGATTTAGAACTGCATAAAATCAATGTAGACAAAACTAGATATCGCTTGACTAACAATATATGTCATTTGCAAGCTTACTGTACCTCTAGTCAAAGAGGATGAGTATCCTGCTGCTCGCACTGCAGTCATGGGACGAGCAACCCCATCCTTTAGAGAAAGTAATTATTTAATAGATAAATGTATAACCCTCTAATTCTGCAAAAAAAAAGAAAGAAAAGTATAAAAAAAACACACACCGCACTTAAGTGTGATGTTCTCACCTGCACTGCCCCGGTCACAGGCCTTCCCATTGAAGAACCCAGTGTTGTCCGTAGCTAATAAACCACAAACAAGACAATAAACAAAATGAACAATTGGGTAAAATACAACATTCCCATTCTCTATTGGTGGCTTCTTTTAGAACTATTTTCACTGATTAAGCAAAAGTAAACAATATTTGGCCATATTATGCCTGAAATGGCAGTATTGTTTTTACTGTATACCTTTTTGATAAAAGCCATATCCTACTGACAATCATGTTTTTGTATTGAATATTTGCATTACCTGCAGCCTCATGCATATAGCCATGCTGATATTCACTACAACAGCCCTCTTGTAATATTACATAGTTATTTTAATAGATTATAATGGGTTATTCTTCTACTTCTGACATGTAGGCATTTCTCATCTTTTTTCACCTTAAGCAGTCTTTCACCAACATTGCCTTGACTGCTCCCTGCCTGAGTGCTGGAAACAGCAAACATGCGAATAAAATCTACACTCTTTTTAGCTTTATGTGGTAGATCTCACCACCTAACAGATTTTATTGTTGAAAATGAATCTGCTCATAAAGATTTAGTTCTGTTACTTACACCAAAGGATGTTTCTATGGGTCTTGTTCCAACAGCAGTACCAGGAAATTTTGCAGTTATCTAAGAAAAAGCACTGTAATAAATATCTTGTATATATGTGCTCAACAGTACCAAGAATAATTCCCAATGGAAACACTGCCTCAACAACATATACCAATGTGTATTATGCTTACTGCCTTAAAGTTCATATAAAAGTACTAATGTCAAATACAAAGATGATCAAACGGACCAATTATGCAAGTTATTAAGACCCGACACTAACACTGGCCTTCTCTTGCTCTCAAAACCCCATCAATTCTTCATTGCATGGATTATACTGTATATTCCTTTCTGATTTTGGTTCAACTGCATCGCACGGTTTCTGTACACTTTCCTGGAGTGCTCTCATTTTTCAAACCTTCTGTCCTATCACACCCCTAAGGTGTCCTATTGTATTCAGATCTGGTCAATGGGAGAACTACTGAAAAACACTGTCTTGTTGGAAGTAGTCATAGGAAGATAGCTAAATTGTAGCTATGAAGAGATCAGTAACAATACTCAAATAGTCAGTGAAATTCAGGTGATGACTGATTGGCATTAACAGGACAAAAATGTGCCAGGAATACCTTCCCAACGCCATTAACCCAACCAAGGCTGAACTGTTGACACAGTTGGGATTGGGTCTCATTCTGAAGGCTGAAACAAACATTACATTAAGCTGCTGGACCATATCAGCCTAATTGTATATATTTCAATGCTGCCACACTATTGTCTGATTAGAAATCTGTATAAATATGTAAGTACACTTGTGTTCCTAAAAAAAGCAGTTCATGAGTGCTTGTTTCAATAACATACTGAATGAACAATATGGCACAGTTATAATACACGACTTAATACTATTGTGTATTATATACTATGCCATGGTAACACTTATGGAAGGAGAGTGCCTTATATTACCTTCTCAAAACAATACATGCAAAAGAAATAAATATGTCCAGCTAGGAATGGCAATAGCAATGTTTTGTTTTTGATTTCCTAAATCTGAAATCCTTGCTGTTGGATGCTCCTCTGAAATTCTCAGCTATCTGTAATTGTAGTATCTAGGTGTTTGATTAACACAGTGAATCTTACAGGTGGTCGCCTGCCATGACTTGTCCTCACAGCTTGCTGAAAACCAACATCATTGTCCAGCATCTGCACAAAAATAATTATTCATATAAAATATATATATAGTAGTGAACTATATATATATAATATTTATTTTCAAAGTGATCTCTGCAGACAGGACATGTAACATCCTACACATACCTCTGAGTCGAATGTTGGATTGTAGTCATTGTAGCCTGAATACAGATCATCCTCCTCCTCTGCCACAAGATGAACGTTCTCCATTACAGACGTTTAACTTGAGCACAAAACCTGATTAACTATTAAGACACACGGGAGGTGCTAGCCGACCCTATGGCTGTTGAATATGTAATAAACACATTATTTAGCAATAAGCATCATGGTGATAAACAATACTTCATTTCCGTAAGTAACTTTAACCAGAGGGGTTTTTTTTGCGAGAGTCTCGAGGCGTCGTCTAATACGAGAGAAAAGGACAGGTTAACCACAGACTTTTAGCGACTAGTCGCTAACTGTGGTCGCTAATACAGACTCCGATAAGAGCTAGCTGTTTTAGCATAAGGGAATGGCTAGCTAAATCCACTAGGATAGGTTAAAGAGTGAATAACACACAGGATTAAACATAATTTATGGCATTAATACAATGTTTTTTTACCTGCAGCTAACTAACAATGAAAACAACCGGGCTAGCATGGCTACATGAAGAAAAACTGTCGTTGCTAGGTTACAGAGCTGGCTGTCTCTCTCTCTAACTGTGTGTGTGTGTGTGTGTGTGTGTGTGTGTGTGCGCGCGCGCGTGTGTGTGTGCGTGTGTGTGTAAAACGCGTTTTTAATTATTATTATTCATTCATAACAATAATGTCTTCACTGAGAAGGAATCACTCTTAAAATATTTAAAAAAATGTATTTAAAGATATACCGTTAGAGAAAATCCGTTGTAATTTAAGCTAATTTGGCACTTGTCGGCTTCCGTAGGTACCATGAGGAATCAGGTGATTCATGATTCACGTGTTTGGATAGTGGCTTTTGGATGAAATGCAAGTAATTCTGTAGCTGGGCTTTACAACTGTTCGCAATGTCTTCATCTAAAGGGAAAACAATTACAGTTGTAGGGAGGTGAGCAGGTTAAAGACATTTTAATTCAGCTGCTTAAGCAGTTATTTAATATAATAATGACAACAACCTCGAGTTCAGTTCCTGCACAGCAGGCTCTTTTGATTTCCACCTGACCTTTGATATGTATGAGTTTTAACCAATACAGTATCGCCTTAACGTGTGTGGGGTTAGTGTTTCTAATATTATCGTGTGGTTAAAGTGTTTTGTTATGAGTGAAGAGTGTGAGTCTTCTCCACGAGCTGTAACCCTTCTCCAGTCATTCCACTACTTCTTTATGTTGACTTATTCATAAAGGTCCCTCTATGCAGTCCCACTCACTGTTCATGGATCTCACACAGACATCTCACTAGTATTTGATGGTTTATTTATTTTAAAGATTTGTTTTTCCCTTGCAGTGGACTGATTGGCCGCTCCTGGGCCATGGTGTTCTTAAGTGGAGGATACAGAGTTAAGATCTATGACAATCAGCCAGGACAAGCATCAAGGGCCATCACAGAAATAAGGTCTGTTACTCGTTATCCTGTTATGAACACATAATTTTTTTGACTGAAGCATCTTTGTGAAAACAGCCAAATTGAGGATACACTGGCTTTAAAACTCAGATTCTCTGTAAGTATAGGCAGCACTGATCAACTATAATAATATGTATATACATTTTATAAACACACCCATCACTCATTACTGATGACCGGTCTGCAGCCCGGAAGCCCCATACACAGAAAGCTGCTCTGTGTTTTGGACACCTCATGTCATAGACTTGGTGTGTGTGTGTGTGTGTGTGTGTGTGTGTGTGTGTGTGTATATATATATATATATATATATATATATATATATATA
>JBCNYG010000012.1:37803201-37815269 GCA_039654305.1 Porochilus rendahli | reverse complement strand
GTAAGTTTTAAGTGACTTTAAACATGTCGGATGTAGTCTGTGTGTGCATGCATGCATGTGTGTGTGTGTGTGCGTGTGTGCGTGTGTGTGCGTGCATGTGTGTGGGGGGAGGGGGGGTTAAAATACACTATGCTCTTTTAATTTTGCTTGATATCGTACGCCTTCTTCTACTTCTTGACAGTTGATATCTGATTTTTCCACTTTTAGATGATCATTCCTCCGATCACACCGTCTTATTCTTGTTATTGTAAACAGGTACAGAACCAGAACACGATGTAAAACAAGTGAATAAGTCATACTAAGTCCAAACTCTGGGGTGGTTTTGCCAGGAAACCTTTAAATTCCGCCAAAATGAACTGATACAGTAATGGAAGATAAAACACATTTTAACTCTTACACATGACTAGAAAATTCCAGGAAGATTCTGAGTCTGTTGTTGGTTGAAAAAAGAAATCCAACTCCTTTAGTTCCTAATTCTAAACTAAACAACTATTAACTAATAAATGTTACTACACCCAGGCAGTGTTATATTATTTTAGATTAGATATTTACATTTGGATTGTGATGGTCACTCAGTGTTTAATGTTCTGGGCTGGTAACCAAAAGGTCTTGTCTGAAGCCTTAGTCTTGGTGGAAGTCACTGCTGGGCCCAAAGCAATTAACCCTCAACTGTTTGGCTCTTGGAATAGTCCCACATATAAACTTCTTTAACCAAAGCTGCCTAATTCTTTATTAAAATAAAGAACACAATGAAGCGATTAAGTAAAAACTGTGTAAGATATCATTTCAATCCCAGATAATATACTTTGGTGCATCCAGCTTTGCATTCATCCTTTGCCACTATGTACCTTTTGTTTATTAGCGTCAACACTGTTATGAAATAATGTATATTATTATGCAATTAAGAAATGTATTTGTTTTTAGTGGAAAGCCGTGCAATAATTCTTCGTTTCGCATCACTGCCGTGGGTTTACTGAATTATTGCACTGTTGCCATGGGACAACTTGAATGATTATTCTGTACATTCTACAGTTATTCTAAGAAAATCAAACATTTTCTAAAAGAATTAAAATCACTGGGCGAGGGCGGGGTACACCCTGGACAGCTCGCCAGGCCATCGCAGGGCCATCAGTCACACTCACACTCACACCTAAGTGTGCACAATAAGTGTGCAGGCAGAGTCTCACTGTTAGACGTAAAAAAAAAAAAAATAAATAAACAACAATAAATGAAAACCATGTTTTAGTTTGTTTTTCTTATGTTCCCAGGTGGTATATAATAAAATGGCAAATGTATAATGTAGCACATCATGATTATACTCCTAGCAAAATGTAAGCAAACTGCTGGCCCAGGATTTAGCGATGAGTTATGGTGTTCTTTTGCCCCATCACAGCCAGTCCCTCTAGCATCTATTTCCTATCAGTATGTATTAACTCAAGATGAGTAAGTGTAGTAAGAAGGAGACTTGTATGATGGCTGAATGATACATTTTTCTTTGTTGGACTCTTCCCTCTTCATGATTCTAAAAGACTGTCGGTCAATACAGTAAACCAGATTGTGCCTTGGTTGTAGAATGTGAACCACAAAACTGTGAGGAACATTAGCTTTAACTATAGCAGATAAAAACCTTTTGACTCCAGCAATAGAGTTTTATATATTATTATATGTCTTGATGTTAAACTTACGTGTCTATTTTTTTCGATGCAAGTACCACAAATGATTTGTTTATTTACAGACAACTAATCTGTTGTTATCTTTTGTGAGAAACAAAGGCCTTTCTTGCCCTGGGGGCGTTCCATCAGGTGGGTACGGGTCAACTGCATTGTGCTGGAGCATCACAATGACTGGTTCACCAACCAAGACAAACAGCTACTGTTATTAAACAAAGATTTCATTTATAATCACATTGGTCTTTTGTACACTACAACAATGACCATGTCCTCCTGATCTCATAAGAAAGCCACATGATTTTTTAGGGTCAGGAGAAAGAAGAAACTGATGGCTCTCCTGGTACATCATTACAGTGTTTTTAATAATAATTAATGCTCCTTGGGTATATTTGGGTTACAAGTGATAAAAGAGGATTGTTGCATAAGAGGGTATGAGGTAATCTACATGAGGCCTGTTAGATTTTTCTGAATTATCATTAGCTACCAAAGACACGCACTGTAAGAAGCATTCACACATATATGGAGAACGGCCATCAAAAAAATGATGTGTCAATCACCTCTTCCAGGTTTCTCCAGAATTTCAAACAACCAAGAGCCAAATACCATTCCATTGGTTTCGAATACATTTAAATCACAAATAGCCTTTTTTCATATGGGCCATGCAGAGCTTTGATGCTCTGGTCTTCACAACTCATTACATTGAATAAATGCAGCAAGAACACGTGTATGTTTTCTGACCCATAACCAATGAAGAAATAAAAATCTTAGCACACAGCATGTATACTCTAATGCAGGTCTACAGAAGAAACCTTATGGGTTTAAAAGTAATCACTACCAAGCTAGCCTTATGAGGCAAAGAAGCACGTGGGACTCTAAGACCGGTGCTTTTGAATCAACTCTCATGGCTGTCTTGTGTATTTGCTTGAAGAATAATGACATAGAGAAGAAAGCAATTAAACCGGCAAAGTGGGAAGATGTTAGGGAGTATTGTACAGCACTATGAAACAATCCTGCCCTGAAGCTTGTCTTTCTGCTGGTTTGTTTGTTTGACACATCTGTTTGTCCAATGGGGGCGTCAACTGGGAAAGTTCTCCCAGGCCCAGTGCAGAAACAGACCCACATGTAAAACTTTCTGGTATACAGCTGATTGGGTAAGCTTGAAAGATCCTTGATAACACACCCTTGTCACTGAATTATATATATATATATATATGATAAATACTGAAACTTATACTACATGTAGATAATGCACATTAATGGGAGCATGAACGCATTAAATGGATGATTAAACTAAAGAAACAGGTTACACAAATCAAATTGGGAATCAGCTAGTGAAAGGTGATGATAAGAAAACTCTTAACCTTTCCTACGTTCATGATGATGATGATGATGATGATGATGATGATGACTTTCACTCCAGACCATAGTCAGGAAGCACAGGGAAGATTTATTGATTGATTGGTTGATTGATTAATTAATTTCCTCCAGGGCTGAAGTTTATCTAACCCTTAAAAAAGCTATGTGTCTCTCATAACACCAGCCTTGGATACCTAGCAGTAAAGTTATCTATTGTGAGCTCTACCTTTTGACCTTTAGTACTTTATTCTATATATTTATTTAAAATAGTAGTAAATGATGAATTTGAATGAACATACACTCATTCATTCATTCATTTTCTGAACCGCTTATTCCTAATTAGGGTCACGGGGAGGCTGGCGCCTATCTCAGCCAACTCTGGGCGAGGGCAGGGTACACCCTCGACAGCTCGCAAGGCCATCGCAGGGCCATCAGTCACACTCACACTCACACCTAGGGGTGATTTGGAACAGCCATTTAGCCTACTGTGCATGTTGTTGGACTGTGGGAGAAAACCCGAGTACCTGGAGGTAACCCCTGCAAGCACAGGGAGAACATGCAAACTCCACACAGAAACACCCGAGCTGGGAATCGAACCCAGGACCTTCTTGCTGTGAGGCGACGTGCTAATCATTTTGCCACCGTGCCGCCCATATATATATATATATATAAATTGAGCAAGTTTTCATGTTAATACAGTCTTATATGTGTGTTTCGTTTGTTATGAAATATCAAGGAAAAGAAAGAGCACCGTCCTTCATTCTGTCTTTACCTTTGAACAACATGGAAGGTACTGCGATGTGCCGATTTTTGTTCCGCAGGAAATCGTGTCTGTTTGCCTTTCCGCAGTCCATGAGAGCATGCTCGGTCCTAGTGAACTGCGGACAGACAAACACAAAACATGTTTTCAAAACATCTCTCACAAGGTCAGTGGAAGGAAGCTCTGTGTGCCCACGCATTCTATAAAAATGCTTTCTTAACACATTTCAGCTAAGACGGAGTCTGATTCGTCTGCATGACATGTGAAAAGTCAGTGAACGCTTGTGTTCACGCCACCAGTCTTTTTTTATGTATCAGTGTCTAACATAATCATCATTAGCCATAGGTATCACTAATTAAATGCTAAAGGTTAGTTAAAAGTAGAACTGTTGACAATTTTGCATGCTCGGGTGTGGGTCTACATCGCGTTGCTGCCCATCAATCTGATGAGATGTAAGGCCATCTCTAAGCAATGTAAAACTGACCATTCTACAAGGAAAACGGCTGTTTACAAGTGGTGAACCTTTCCAGAAGCAGATATCTCAGCAAATTTAGTTTAAGGCAATCAGGCGGCAGCTATGCCTCTGTCAGCACATTTGAAAAGTTTGACAGCACATTCAGAACATGCTGAACAAGTATGACGTTCATGGAAGGGGACTAGAAGAAAGCTCTCTCTAAAAAAGAATATGGCAGCAAGATACCTCAAAGGTGTTGGAACTTTTTCTTTTGAACTAATGAGACCAAAGTGATGATTATTCTTAGCACTACATTTGGTTAAAAACAAACCCAATATAGCAGCACAAACATCTCATTCCCTTTGTCAGCTAAAGTGGGAAGATTTGGACTTGTTTTGCAGCAACAGATCCTGAGAAATGTGGAGTCTTCGAGACAGCAATGAACTCCACTTTATTATCTTTTATGTGAGTAACATGGAAGGTATTGTGACGCGACGATTTTTGTTCCCCAGGAAATTGTGTGTGTGTGTGTGTGTGTGTGTGTGTGTGTGTTTGTCTGCCGGCAGTTCACGAGTGAGTGCTTTGTCCTAGTAAGTTATACGTTTCGCATGAGCTATATATTGTTCATGTTATTATTACTAGACTCTTGAGAGCTTATGGAAATTGAACTAAAGTGAAGTAGTATTAGGATGGTCAGTACTTCTACATAGACAGGAACTTTCCAATAGGTCTAATGCTGGGACCTAATTAGATTATTACAAGTTCAACTTTGTCTTCAAGTTAAACAGAGTATGTGTGTGTCTGAAGACTCAGAAGAAGTAAGTATTTAAAGCCTAATTTCTCCACTAATGACACAGTAACTAATGCCATGACAGTAGTGATGTTATTAATGGTATTAGCGTAAGCATGTCATTTAGGTAACATAATCTGACCTAACTTTAAATATGCCAATTAGTTCCATGCAAAATCTCAGTAAACACATGTGTTCGCTCTACCAGTCATTACAGAATTTTTTTGGGCAAATCTGTCCAGCAGCTTACCCTGGACCAACATTGGGTGATCCCAAGCCAGCAAATTGACATGTGAATGGTAAAAGAAGTAAAGTGAAGGTGCTAGAATGCCTAATTCAAACTTCAGACCTCAGCTACATTAAAGCTAGGGTTGGTAAATTGGTTGGTAAATGTTTAGCTGTTTACACAAACTGTTGAATTTTTATTGGTTGAAATCAAAAAAAAAAAAAAACAGTATTCAATGACTTGTGATATCTGAAAAAGGTCTGCATAACATCTTTCCCCACTGTAATTCTGTAAAAATACTGACCAATCATCGCCTTGCTGTTTACTGGGAAATATCCAATCAAATGGTCCTGTGTCTTTCTGCTCATGCATGACCCTACCAGTGTGGCTTTTGACGGACCTCCGAGGGTAGGGGAGGGTTTAGCCAGAGCCCTGAATAGATGCTGTTTTCAGATTGTGATAGCTTTCCAGATTACCAAATTCAGAAAATTAATGAAATTATTGTATTATGAATTATAGTGCATGTTACTGTTTTCTCACCAAGTTTCTATATGATTTACATTGTCATTGTCACCATTTTTATTTTAATTATTATTTTTATTTTTGGATATAGACGTTTTTGAGGATGACACAGTTTTAATTTTGGTCCTGATAAATAAATAATAAGGAGTTCCATGATTGTATATCATGTGCATTTCAGATATTTTATCTCAAGTATTCTGTTTTGTAAGCCTGTATTTTTTTAACAAGATTGGGTTTGTTCTTTGTACTGTAATTATGCTGCTCAGGAAGCAGTGCTTCAACTTGTGTCCTTAGTGATGACCTGTGATAATTTGTCATCACTGCGTGGAATACGAGCTTGTGTTTGCTTGCCAGTAGTTCCATTTAGAAGATCCCATTTGTGGACTGTGTAAAGTTTACTGTTTTAGTGGCCTCAGCTTTCTCTGGTTATAGGAAAGATAGGATGTAACACTAAGTTAACACTGAGTGTGTACATTATTTTCCTATTGATACAGTTCCTTGTTATGTCATATAATTCTGATATAAAGTTTTATAGCTAATTAATTGTGTTCTTTTGTTCAAGAATATTTCTGAGCAATTTAGTGGTAATTATAGTTCAGTGAATTGGTTTTGCATGCAACATTATTAATTTGAAAATTCGATTTAAAAAGTGCATGACAGCATAAAAACACTCTCGAGTCCCAAGCCAGTCATGCTAATTAACCCAAGAGAGTAAAGCTGATTGACCGGCTTGTTATGAATATGAGTTGCTATTGTGATGACGACAAGCCACCCCCCCCCCCCCATTATTTTTAGAAATATAACAATCTGTGAGTGTGTGACAAGTTACTTGTTATAATTATGATTATTATTATTTTAGGCACAGTATTGCAACACATTCTCATGCCTGAGAAATATTCTCAGCAAAGCTTTTAATATAACTCATCAAACTGATCACTTCTGTCCCAGATGAGAATAAGTTTGGGCAGTATATTAAAAAATGTAAAATTAAAACAATTATTTGTAAATAATCTTTGGCATGGATTGCACACAGAACAATACAGCAGCACCTGAAATTTCAATTTTATTAAATATTATTTTGGGGTGTTTTTTGTTAGTTTTTTTAAATCATAAAAAAATAAACTTTCTTCCTGAAAGCAGGTCTTAAGGTGTGCAAGAGTCACTGCTGTCGAATTTGTTTGCTTTAAAATTCCACGCATTCTCTATTGGGGCCAGGTCAGGACTGCAGGCAGGCCAGTTCAGTATCTGCAACCTCTTCTTCCATGTGTTTGTAATGAGGTTTTGCATTGTCTTATTGAAATATACATGGCTATTATGCACAAATGCAAAGCCCATAAAAATCGATGGCACTTCTGGACACGGTTAACGTAAAGCTTCCTTCCATTTCTGAATTCAACTTTGTATTGTAAAGCTTGACAAAGTTTGCCAAAGTCAAAACAAAGATCCCTTGTAGTTATATCAGCTAGTTCTTTCTGCAGGCTGTTTGATGGATTAGAGATCACGGGTATTCAGCTTAGGCTTGAGCCTTTGCTCATTACACATTAAAATTCCTTGGCTCATTTATTGTTGATTGTGCACTATAGAGGGTAAAATAACATAAAATATCCTCGGTTCATACTTTCTACAAAGAAAAATGCATGCCAAGTAAATTTAGGACTCAGTGCTGCATTTTCCATACCATCCCAATTTGTTTGGATTCTGGGTTGTGGTATTAAACTGATTATACAATCTTAGGCGTTACATTGTGCTTTATCCTGGAAAAGATGGCATTAAACAAGTGGTATGGTATGATGTGAAGCTTAATAATTTAGTCACATTTGTCAGACTGGTTTGACCTGATGGTGTACAAGAAAGTTATGTTTCTTCTGAAGTTTTTGCTATGACACAGATGAGTACAGGTATTTGTATTAGTATGAGAATTTGCCTCTTAGGTCTACAATAGATGAGAACACTCCTGAGGCAAATATACAATGTCTGTGTTCAGTGGAAATTTTTTTTTATGCAGGAGGTCATAGCATTTGGTTTTCGTGCGTACAGGCCGCAGGTGTAAAGGTTATTCTACATGCCTTTGAAATCCCTTTACAGAGTATTGTAACACTGCACTGTAAAATTTTTTTGTTGCTTTATTTCTTACACAATATCTGTTCTGTGTGTTTAATGTAGGCTGTGGTTTGCACACAAACCCACTCACGTACAGACAGCTGTATATCTCGTGCACAATTCAATGGTGTGGCCCACAGTTTTACCTGCTCAAAAAGACTTCTCATATTGATAATATGAATGCGAATTTGCAGTGAATGTTATGCATAGCTGCTGTAAAAGAATGCATGTCTTTACTAAACAGAGTATAACCCTATAGAGTCTGCTATAGACAAATGTTCTGTGAGAGATGAGAAGAACCTTAATGGCAAATGCCAAAGCCTTTATGTTGAAAGAAAACAAACCGCCACCAACAACTGCATAAACACACATAACTACATAAATCTGATTATCTGAAATTAGCCTAAAAAGTGTAGAAAGACGTGTAAAACCTACTGTAGCTCCGACTGATTTGCTGTTGGATTGGGCACAGTGAGCAAGCAGGTGCTCCCTCTAAGTGCTCTGGTTTCCTTTACCAGTCATGCTGATTTCATGTGAATGGCTTTCTGTTTCTGAGTTAGCCACAACATATACTGATCTGTCCAGGGCACACACCGGCTCTCGTCCAATGTCAGCTGGGATTGGCTCCTGCCACCTGTGACCCACCAGGAATAACCAATACAAAGAATGGATGAATTATCTAGCGAGCAGGCTACCTTATTCCAAAAAATAGCACTGGAATCTATTTACACATTTTTGCAGTTAATAATTCTTGAATTTGTTCAATAAAAAACTGTATCATGATGATTTATTTAACAGCCTCCTGTCTGTCCTCATAAATATGACTTCCATGAACAAATCATATATTAAGAGCCCTTTATGTGGCTATCCAGTTCATTCAGTGGATTCACAACCATACAAGGTTGTGTGGAAAGTTCAAGAAGGGCTGTTGAGAGAGAGCCAGTACTAGAAAGTGGAGCAGCTGAGAAAGCTACCGGTTGCCTCCGGTGATTACTGCAAAGGAAAGGCCTCTTTTCTTGACTCCCACAGCCAGTCCGTCGCCCGGCGACTGTGATATAACAGGTTCGTTGTTACCCACAAGAAATGAACAAAGACCACCCTGTCCCCCTCCTAGTCTCTCTTACTTTTACCAGGACTGAGACCTAGCTTTGATTTTAAGCCAGTCATGCTGCAGGTATCTGTAGCTTGAGGTAATCTGAGTGCTGAGTAGACCCAGAGCTTGGCACTACCACACTCCCTTCGATACCATCTCATTGTTCACATGGCACAGAGTTAAATGATGAGGGAAATCCAATACATTAGGCCCTGTTTTAGTGCTCTTCTACTGGGATGAAAAGGAAAGACTGCCACTGTTTTTTGCTCACTTTGTGAGATCAGCATACAAAGAAAAGACCAGGAAGTACTGAATGAAGACCCAGATAAATGAATGGTACTGAATGTCTTCACAGATAATGATTGAATTATTCTTAAATTAAACCACTGTCAAATAAAGGTTAAGATTTAGCTGAATTGTGGTGTTTCTATGTCTTCAGGATAATGTGATCTCAGTAAAGGATATTGACCTGGTGATGTCAGAGGGGCTGGGCATGCGCTATGCTTTCATTGGTCCAATCGAAACCATGCATCTCAATGCACCAAATGGCAAGTACTCATGCACTGTAATGTGGTTGTGATTTAAATCTGGTTCTTACAGGTATATTATTATGGCTGCATCCTGGCAGGGAGAGGGCTTGTTATCATTGCAGGAATTCAAGTCAGAGTTAAGGACTTCCATAGTCCAACATACAACTCTTTGCATTTCTGTGTGACTCATATCATGGAGTGAGCGTGTGTGTGTTGTAGAGCCACATGTTCATGATGAATATCAGACGGCAGTGTGAAGTATGCAGGATGGCCTTGCTCTGTAAAGCCTTGTGAAAACAAGGCCCTTCTTTGATGATTGTTAAATACTGTTCTCACTGCTCTTCTCTCTCCGCTCGGTCGGTCCTTGGAAGCAAAATATCAATGATATTAATGATAGTTTGGCATTTCTCTTTTTAATATGGGACTGAATAATTTTAGTAATAGCATATTTGAAATAATGTTGATTAATTTTATTCCTACTGTAGCATTTAAGGTATTCTCTACTTATAAAAGAACAAAGTGAAGTTCATGTTTTTAAATACATTCTTTATTGAATAATATGAGTGAGTTTGAGTTGTGAAACTCAGGTGTGCATGTTTATTATTAAAATTGATTTATTTATGAGTTAATTTTTGTTTGAATTAATTATTCCCTATATATTTAATGCTAAAAACCATGTAGATGTGAGATAATGTAAGTCGACAGATTGTTCTGAAGGAATTCGTTTCATATGATAGTGGGAGGGTCAACATAGTGGCATACCAGTTAGCACTTCCACCTCATAGCAAGGTCCTGGGTTCGGAGTACCTGGCTTGGTGTGGGCGTTTCTGTGTGGAGTTTGCATGTTTTCCCCGAGCTTGCGTGGGTTTCCTCCAGGTACTTCGGTTTCCTCCCACACTCCAAAAACATGCGCATTAATCTAAATGCCTGTTAAATAACTGAGTCATTCTGGCTGTGACTTACTCATGACTGATCATCAAGTTACAGTTGATAGCTACTTGGAGTGACAAATGATAATATTTACTAAAACAGGCTTAGTTTGGCTTCCAGAAGGTTATAACAGACTTGTGTTATAAAGTGCCCTCTTTTCCATATCGTCAGGACTTGAAGACTACCTTGTACGCTATCGAGAGGGCATGAGAAGAGTCCTGTCTAGTTTTGGGCCCATTCCTGAATTTGATGGAGAGGCAGCAACCAGAATCAATAACGTGTGTGCAGCTCTGTTTTTAAACTAAATAATTGAAAAATTAATAGAATTTTCATAGACTGAGTACATGAACAATTCTTAATTGTAACCTTGCTTTTCTTATCCTTTCAGGAGATCTGTGAGCTGATCCCCAGTGATCAGGAGCATCTCTCTGCCAGAAGAGAGAGAAGGGATCAGCTGCTGATGGGGCTCTCGAAGCTTAAGAAATAAATGACGTCTGGCCCATGTACTCACAGTCGCAACTTAAGAAAAATTAATAAAAGTGTAACTGAGCCAGGTTTGTACCTGTGCATCAGAGAGAGCCAGCTAAACCTCTGTTCTCAGGAATACTATTTTAGCACCAGGATGTCTATGCTGTCTACATTGGTTTAAACTGAGTCTATTAATAAATATGCCATTTTGTTTTGTTTCCATTACAGGCCTACCCTTCTCCCGATTTCAGTAAAAATAAACCGTGGTGGTTAAATATTTTTGATCTTCATGTTGTGAGCATTTTGGAATTTCAATGAAGTAGCTTAGCTGGTGTTTCCTTTTCTCTTCTGATGGATGAATGATTTGAGTTGCAGTGAATGCATTTTTAATCAACACCATTACAGCCTAATATAATTACATTAGTTATAGTTTCACCTATGTTTAACACCTCTTTTAAAGATATGTTTAAAGTGACATCAAAAATCTATTAAAAAACTAATATATTGATTTATGCACTGCCTAAAGAAGGAGCTCCACAAAAGGTTAAGGTTAGTTGTGTTTATGATATTATGCATTGACGTGGTTCTGCATCCTTGATAACCAATGTTAGGCAACTCGGCGAAACATAAGTCAATCAGCATTAACTCAGTAATGCATGGACATGGGACAACTATCCAAAATGAAGTCAGTGGGCTGATTTTATACAGCAACGTGCTGAAATGGGACGGATACAGAACTATCCAAGCCATATTCCATGACTGGTGCTACACCTGGGCCTTTGCTTTATGTGGGAGCACCACTATAATGCCTACCTTGAGGAATTATTAAGGTACTGCCTAAAAAAAAAAAAACTAATGACATGAAACAACAGCAAGATGGCATCACTGTCTAAACATTACCTGTCTTGTAACCTATATCAGTAGACTATTCATGTCAAGCCATGTTAGGATATGATAGCATTTAATGTTTACAAGGCCTGCTCTTGGTAATGTGAGTAATGCTGTAAATGATCTACAATGTTTACCCTAAAACACATTCATTCATTCATTCATTCATTCATTTTCTGAACCGCTTATTCCTAATTAGGGTCGAGGGGAGGCTGGCGCCCATCTCAGCCGACTCTGGGCGAGGGCGGGGTACACCCTGGACAGCTCGCCAGGCCATCGCA
>JBCNYG010000012.1:37777581-37788820 GCA_039654305.1 Porochilus rendahli | reverse complement strand
AGGAAACCCACGCAAGCACGGGGAGAACATGCAAACTCCACACAGAAACGCCCGAGCTGGGAATCGAACCCAGGACCCTCTTGCTGTGAGGCGGACGTGCTAACCACTACGCCACTACGCCACTGTGCCGACATGTAGACTCTAGTTAAAGTCTGTGGTGTCTTTTAGCACTAAGTTGAAAGGATGAAGAAAGTTTAGGTTGATCTTGTTTGCTTGTGCGCGCGTGCGTGCGTGTATGGAGGTGGGCGTGGTTGCGCGCACCCGGACTCCAGGCTTGTTCACATGTGGTGCGCAGTGAGAGAGAGGGAGAGAGAGAGAGAGAGAGAGAGAGAGAGAGAGGCGCGATGGCCTGCAGCAGGACTCATCCGCGCTTCAACAGTCACCGTCTCCTCACCCGACTCCGCACTAAACACTAGCCGGTTCCGTGCACATCTGGCCTCGAATCCACGCCTGAAAATGTTGTGTGCAAGAATGAACTGAGCGACTCATTTCTAAACAGTTTGGTAAGCTGGGGTTGGAATTTGGGCTTTGGGGGAGAGGGGATGGCATCTGCTCAGTCTAATGATAGCATCAGTGACTTTCTGCAGCTCGGTTTGGCATCTCCAGTCTAAGGTATGCTTAAGCCCAGACACATAAATAATTGAAAGACTGTGGCTATCAGGCTTTCTTCTTCAGTTTAGTGGGATGTCACTGATTATTAAATAACCCAGTAAAAAGGCTAGAACTTTTTTTTTGTGAGGGCCATTCAGGAAAGGAACAAAAGGAACCCGAGCACAGTCCATTTTGTCATATTGGTTGCTGTTTCATCTGCTGTTAAAAAGATTTCCTATGAATAAAGTTCTAAGTATTTACTGTTTATTACATGGTATGAAATTCAACTTACCAAATAGCTACAATTCAATTATTAAACTGATGCCAAATTATTTTGTGGACTTCAGAAATGTATTTATTTATTATTTATAGAAATTAAAAATTTTAAATTTAAAAAATACATGGTGTAGATTTAATTAAAAAAATTCCCATTTTACTTTAAAAAAATCAAATACATTAGCAATTAATAACTACCCTTTCTATTAAACCTACTACTGCTAGTAGTAGTATTAATAGTAATAGTTAATGATAATAATAATAATAATAAGTATAAAGTAAGAAAAAGGTGAAAAAGAACAGCAGTAACAGCAATATTCTGAGAATGTCCCTGGACAACATTAATATTAATCTTTCCACTCAATTATACTAATGATATATACATTTGCCCATTCAAAATGTTATTATTTTAGTAACTATTAGTTAATAACTATAAGTAATTATTATTATTATTATTTAAAGTGGACCCTGCTATGTTTATATCAAATCCAACTGATCGGTTCATTATCAAATCTTTAATAATTTGCTGGAAAGGAAGTAATTTAAATCAGAAATGTGAAGATGTGCTTTAAGAGGATTTCTGGATCGACATTATAAATATGTGCTAATTATTTCTATCAATAAAAAAAATATGATGACAGTCATTCAGAGGTGCATCAAAACACAGTGTATATTCTCATTTTGGAAGCAAAGATAAAAAGATAAAAGTAAAACTGAATATCAGTTCCAATTTTTCTCACTGGTTTTATTACAGGTATGATAAATTACAAAACATAGTTTTAATGATTTTCCATCATCTATAGTATATTAATTCTGTAAGTCATTTCTTTTACTAACATAATGTTTCCCCCGTGTGTGTGTGTGTTTTTAATACTATCCATTTTTAATATTATATTGATATTTTATCATTATATTACAACACTGATGTAGTATTGTAACTTAAAGTTAAAAGTTCTACATGATTCAAATTCAGATAATGAGGATTTTGCAGATGATGTGTGACACATATGTATTCATTTTCAGATCAAAATAATGGTAATAAGTGAGAATGAGGTATACCATCGTTAATTATATCTTCATAATAATCTTTTAAATGTACTTGGCTTTATTAGTGCATATAATTCTGGGAGGAGGGTACCTCATGGCTCTCTACAGCAGTGTCAACTCAGTGCGCTCACATGTTTTCGAACATTATAGTGTCGATCTCAGCACATACCTGCTGAGCAGTGAAGCGAACAGGTGAGAGAAAAGCGCATTGTGTGTATGAATGTGATGAATATATAATATCTATAAGAGTGTCTGCATGACAATGCAGCGAAAGAAAAGTAAAGTAAAAGAAGAGAGAGAGAGAGAGAGAGAGAGAGTTTACATTAACAGTTAAGGACAGTAATATAATAGTCAAGCCTAGCTCTTTTCTTTAGGACTTCTCCCTCTTTATTTGTTTGTTTTGTTTATTTGTTTACTTTGTAAACAGAACCACATTTTATGTAGGGATGTGAACTTCTGTGTGAATTAGTGCGGAATGATTATGTAAGTCCATTTGCTGAAATTTGATGAAATTACGCATCTTTTAACACGAGATCATCTCCCTTTTCCCTCTTTCCTCACCGTTTGTTTTCTTCTTGGATATGTTCACTCCAGACTGTACTTTCTCTCTAGGATAGAAATCGTGAAGCATGGGTGACTGGAGCTCCCTTGGGCGACTGTTGGAGAATGCACAAGAACACTCTACGGTAATTGGCAAGGTCTGGCTGACTGTCCTCTTCATCTTTAGGATCCTGGTGTTGGGAGCAGCAGCCGAGGAGGTCTGGGGTGATGAACAGTCGGACTTTACCTGTAATACGCAGCAACCTGGTTGTGAAAATGTTTGTTATGATGAGGCCTTTCCCATCTCTCACATCCGTTACTGGGTGCTGCAGATCATCTTTGTGTCCACGCCAACGCTTATTTACCTGGGTCACATACTGCACATCATCCGTATGGAGGACAAGCGCAAAGAGAGAGAAGATGAGCTGCAGAAGGCTCAAAGACACCAGGAGGAGAAAGAACTCCTGTATAGAAATGGTGATGGAGGCAGAGGAGGAAAAAAGGAGAAACCGTCGATCAGAGACGAGCACGGCAAAATCCGCATCAGGGGTGCCCTGCTGCGCACGTACGTGTTCAATATCATTTTCAAGACTCTGTTTGAGGTGGGTTTTATTATAGGTCAGTATTTCCTTTATGGTTTCCAGCTCCGGCCACTATATAAGTGTGCACGGTGGCCCTGCCCCAACACTGTGGACTGCTTCTTATCCCGGCCCACAGAGAAGACCATCTTCATCTTGTTCATGCTTGTGGTGGCTTGCGTATCTCTTGTGCTGAATTTGTTAGAGATTTATCACCTTGGATGGAAAAAAATCAAGCAGGGTGTGAGCAGTGGATACGTTCCTGAACATGAGTCAGTAGTCCACACTGAGACAGTGGAGACAGGAGGCATGCCTGCTGCCTCTAGAACTGACCCTGTAACCCTTAGCTATCCTCCCAAATACACCAAGCTGGCAGCAGGCGGTGCAACCTTCCTGCAGCCGGGGTCAGTTCCTGTAACAACAGAGTTCAAGATTGATCGTCTGCACGAAGAGCCAAACTCTTTCTTCATCAGCAGCAACAATCACAGGCTGGCCGATGAGCAGAACTGGGCCAATCTGGCCACTGAACAGCAAACTCTGGAAAAGAAGGCCATTGCCCCGTCTACTTCCTCTTCCTCCTCCGCCTCTTCCTGTGATAACGAGCAGCGTCCCCGAGACGCTGCTCCTGCTACCAGCATTCCCAGCTCAAGTGGTGGCATTTTGAGTAGTGGGAAATGTGAGCTAGAGGAGAGTCATGTCACCACTACGGTGGAGATGCACGAGCCACCTAGTGTGTTTTCTGACCTCCGGTGCATGAGCAGAGCAAGCAAAACAAGCAGCGTAAGAGCAAGGCACAATGATCTGGCTGTCTAGTGACCTTCATTGCACAGCACCAGTTTTAATTTATACACAGTAGGCAATGCAAAAACAATGTGAAAATAGAAACGAGAGTCAGTAGCCGGATAATATCTAGGGAGACTAAAAAGCATAAAGTATTGACAGCTGGGCGGTCAGTGAGCTGTGGTGTTGACATGTAACACTTGATGACTATCCGACGTTACGTGGCAGTTCAGTGATGCGATAAAAGAGAGCTTATTCAGTTCACATGTGTGGTTTTTGAAAATATTGAGCAACGACCATTTTAATAAGAACACATGTACCTCTGCTCGTTAGTGCAATTCTCCAATCACACGGTAGCAGATAAAGCGCCTCAGTTAGCGCTGACATTAAAATGAGGAAAAAGGGGGTCTCAGTGACTGTGGCATGATTGTCAATACCAGATGGTCTGGTTTGAATATTTCAGAAATGGATGCTCTCCTGGGAATTTCATGTGCATGAGTCTTGAAAGGTTATATAGAATTGTGTGAAATGCAAACAAACAAACAAACAAACAAACAAAAAAAAACATCCAGTAGTTCTGTCGGAAGCAAAGCTTTGCTTCTAAGATTAATTATTGGAGAATAATTTGAGGATGGTGATGAATTCTCCTGCTGTCAGGTATCTGAGGCTACAGTTTGTTTTTATATAGCGCTTTATACACCTGACATCGTCGCAAAGCAACTTTCATTCATTTATTTTAAAGCTGCTTAATCCTAATTAGGGTTGCAGGGAGGCTGGCGCCAATCTCAGCCGGCTCTGGGTGTATCACTTCAAGGCCATGACAACCATTCACACTCACTCTCACACCCAGGGATGATTTGGGACAGCCAATTAGCTAACTGTGAATGTTTTTGGACTGTGGGAGGAAACCCGGAGTACCCGGAGGAAACCCACACAAGCACACTGACCAGGAATCGAACCCAGGCCTTCTTGCGGTGAGGCGGACGTTCCCTTGCTAACTACTGGCAAGGAAAAACTTCCTCAGACACGAGGAAGAATCCTTGAGACGGACCAGACACGAAAAGGAAACCTATCCTTTTTTTGGGTGGAACCTGATAAAAATACAAAGCATGTAGCAGGAACTTGACTACAGTTTAATATGAAGCCTAGCTGCTTATCTTTGAACCTAAATCATCAAATCAGAAGGTCTATTCTCACTTC
Source organism: Porochilus rendahli (assembly GCA_039654305.1). NCBI lineage: Eukaryota > Metazoa > Chordata > Actinopteri > Siluriformes > Plotosidae > Porochilus > Porochilus rendahli. The sequence goes on along the minus strand of JBCNYG010000012.1, from coordinate 37,783,808 downwards.
AGCCTCTGATACTTGCTTTCATTTTCCTCACTCTTCCCTTAAACTGTGAAGACTTGCACATAAACAGTGTTAACTGTTGTATCCTATCAGTCTATAGACATGTTGAGTGTTTTTAGATCCTTTTCTGCAGTGGTTACAGTAATCGTTTTGTCAGAGTGAAACCATGTCAAACAATTTCTCCTCTGGCCAGCCTCAACAAGAAGGTATTTCCTAGTTCAGAACTTTGTACAGATATTTAGAAAAATGATGCTGGGGTTCGGGTCGGGCTTCAACTTTTTAGATTTAAAATTATGTAGGAAGCCAATGGGCTTATTTAATTTGATGATTTTAACTGTGCTGGGCTCAGGTCGGGCTCGGACATAAATTTCTTAATGCCTGTCGGGCTCGGGTCAGGTTCGGTTACTGCTCTGTTGCAGTAATGTTGCAGTGCAGATGCGTCCCGATCCGCACTCTACAGGGGATAAGCAGTTTCTGAAATATTTAAACCATCCTGTATGACACCAGCATCTACGCAAATGTCAGGTCACTAAACTATCCTCTTTCGTGAATTCTTTTGTTTGGTTGAATATTAAGTGAAACTCTTACATAACGTATCGGCATGATTTAAATCAATTATCAGACTAATTAAAAGCCTAGTATTCCTAAGATGAATCATTAAGCAGAACTTTCAGATGCTGGTATTTTAACATTTATCCTCGCACTGCAGTACTCAAATAGCATATCCAATAGAAAACAGTAAAATCCACTATTGATTCAAATTTTCAGTAGATGACAGACACTGATTATTACTCTGGTAATCAGCACAAGCCAGTGAAATGTATATCCGGAACTCAGCTTTATCGTTTGTATGTATAATTACACTTTATCAGTTATAGATATGCTCACAGGGACTGACATGCTAGAACAAAATTTTATTGATTACCACCTTTGTTCAAAATTCTTACTGATCACTAACACTAGCACATTCTTCAGTCCTGTTTTCCTATTAGGGAAAACATATATTAAAATTTGACTACATAATACACTGCCCAGCTAAAGGAAAAAAGTCACACACTCTAATATTTCCATGCCATTTTTTTAGCCTTGATCACAGCAAGTAATCTCCATGGCATTGTAGCTCCAGTTGGCTCAGCAACATTAATATGGTAACAAAATGAAGTCAACTGACAACCTGAATGTAACGAATGAGCAGTTTATCACATCAATGGACATTTTCCTTCCTGATAGCACTGATATAAAATGGGGACTCAAATAATGAAAGAGTAACCCTGCTGAAAGTTTTCGGGATGTGCTGGAGAAGAATTTATGGAGTGGTTCAGTTTTCCCCTCATCAGTTCAAGACATCAGTGAAAAATGAACCCAGCCCTGGATGGAAATAAATGTCATGTTGCTTAAGTTTGGTGAAACAATGCCATGATGATTACGTGCTGTAAGCAAGGCTAAAGGTTGAACAACAACATATTTGTGTGTGCGACTCTTTTCTTTTGGCCGGGCAGTGTATATTCAGGTAGAAAAATCAACAGCTGGACAAATATTTCATTTAAAGTACAGTGTAGCTTTCTGTTTGAAATCAGTTAAGCCCTCTTTTATACCAGCAGATCTGCTCGTAATCTTATAAAGAATGACCCTGATGCCTGCATCTGTCTCTGCATTTGACTCACACAATTAAGATGGCAGTATTTTATTTAAAAAACAAACAAACCAAAAAAAACATATTGGTTAAATGTAGTTTTCTGTCTGATGGACAACCCATTTTTCTTGCACAGTTTAACTGATCTGATCTATACATTTTAAATTACACTTCTAGATTAGTTTGGAGAGGTTTAACATATCTTTCAGTTTGTCAACAGATGCATACAATAGTTTTAATGCCTTTAATGTAGACTGTGAATACAGTGGTACACGTGCCATTTTCCATTTCTTTTGAGTTTATTCATCACAAAATGCCGTTTGTAAAGGAATTGGTTGATGAAAAATTCTTTCTTGCTTCATTTTTTTTTTAAATTTCAAACTTTCTTGTCATTTTTTGATTGGAAAGAAACAATGCATTTGTTTTGAGTGCATCTAAGATGCTACAAGTCTTGGATTACTTTTTGCGGTCTTACAGCTGTTTTCAGCAGGGAATGCTCAGTGCTTTTTTACAAACGTGGCAAATATGGGACATCCCTATGCACAACTCAAGACCAGCACCAAACCCTTAAAGAAATGAATCTATAACTCAAACTTTCCTACCTTAAGAACTGAAACTGAAATCAATACACTCGAACATTACATTAAAAAACAACATCAAAGTTTTCAGTTATGGGATTACTGATCAGACTTTTGATTGTGACAGCACTAAAAGCATTTAACTTTGATTTAAACACAGTATTTACAGATGTATGTAATTTATTTTCCCTATTTTAATGTACAAAGCACTGTGTTGCTATTTTTTGGTCATTAAAGTTTACATTTTAATAAATAGATGAAGATTTGCACATATGAGTAAACATGCTGTTCAGTGAAAAAGGATCCTTAAAGGACAATGTCTTAATAATATTGTGTTCAAGGCAGTATTTCTCAAATAAAATAAAATGTGATTATAAAAAGAACTTTTAGATTACAAGTATAGATTTCTCATGTTTAGGTTTTAAGACCGTTAGCCTGAAAGGCAGACAGAAAAGATATATATGTATTATAGTAAGAATCATGCACAGCTTACCACTAGATTCCATTGATAGCAATAAGTATTGTACTTAGCCGCAGCATTTTACTTTAAAGTAAATCTTGTGAATGACTGAATTATCTTATTCAGAGCAAGATTACTCTGACCAGTCAGGGAAATTAACCCCATACACACGCTCAGAACAGCAGCCTGTTTAAATGCTGTCTTAAGAGAAGTGCCTTGTGATATACTTTATGTAAAACATGTTGATGTAAATGTTCATTTACCTCAATTGTTTACAAAACTCTTACTAAATAAAATTTTTGTACGATAAAGATGGACGTGTGACTTTTTAAAGTATTCATGCTATCAAAGAGAGACAACTAGCATTTCAGTGCATACACCTATGATACCAGAACCATGATTGTTCAGCTTACGTCTCTATGACATCCAGTTCCACGAGGGGATGTGAGAGTTAGGGTCATTCAAGTGACTGGGATAGAAGGCAAATACAACACACCACTCTCACACTCTGCTCTTCAGTCATGCCGACACATAATTCAAATGAAATCAAGATGCATTAGTAACAGCCTTGGGTGGCACGGTGACACAGTGGTTAGCATGTTCACCTCAACGCAATAAGGCTGGGGTTCGAATCCTGGCCTCTGGGCATTTCTGTGTGGAGTTTGCATGTTTTGCCTGTGCTTGTGTGAGTTTCCTCTGGGTACTCCAGTTCCCTTCCACAGTACAAAAACATGCCAAGTAGGCTAATTGGCCGTTCCAAATTGCCCCTAGGTGTGTGTATGTGTGTGTGTGTGTGTGTGCATGTGGCCCTGCAATGGCTTGGTGAGCTGTGCAAGGTGTACCTTACCTTTGCCCAGAGTCCATTAGAGTCAGAGTGAACACCCAGAGTTGGCTGAGATAGGCTCCAGCCTCTCTACAATAGAAGTTAGTAATTTGGCATATGGAAATGTATAATCCCAATTCAGCACGGGTCCATTTCTAACACAACTTTATTGAGTTTATTAATGTTTAATGCTGTTTATAGTATTTCATTTTATATAAGAAGAGTTTAATTAGAGCTATATATATACAGAGCTCTGTTTATTCATTCATTTTCTCAACCGCTTATTCCTAATTAGGGTCACGGGGAGGCTGGTGCCCATCTCAGCCAACTCTGGGTGAGGGCGGGGTACACACTGGACAGCTCGCCAGGCCATCGCAGGGCCATCAGTCACACAACCATTTGCACTCACACTCACACTCACACCTAGGGGTGATTTGGAACAGCCGGTTAGTCTACTGTGCATGTTTTTGGACTGTGGGAGGAAACCGGAGTGCCCGGAGGAAACCCACGCAAGCACGTGCTAACCACTACGCCACCGTGCCACCCAAATGAAAAATCAGATTAAATATAATAAGGATAAGCTTGTAGACAAATGACAGGACCTAATGGACAATACCAAGGCGTTACAATACCAATAATAAGTAGACAGTAAAGCATTTACTCCCTCTCACTCTTTTCCTGAACCGTTTACTCCTACTAGGGTGCTGGCGAGGCTGGAGCTGCTCTCAGTGGACATTGGATGAAGGCGGGGCACATCCTGAGCAGCTCACACACACACACACACACACACACACACACACACACACAGAGAGAAAACCAGTGACACTTACACATAGGGGCAATTTGAAACCGCCACTTTTACGACACCTAATATTCATGTCTTTGGATTGTGGGAGGAAACCAGAGTACCCAGAGGAATCCCTGCAAACTCCACACGGAAACGGACGAATCCAGGACTCGGACCCATGAGCTTCTTGCTTTGAGGCAGACATGCTAACCTCTACGCCACCGTGTGGCCTAAAAGTAAAACAACAAATTAATAACTAAAGTAAAGTTGACGTTTGTTCGTAGAGTGATATTTACATTTAAGGCGTTTGGCAGATACCCAAACCCAGAGCCATTTACATTTATAATTCTATACAACTCAGCAATTCAGGGTTAAGAGCCCAACAGTGGTAGATTAGTGGTAGTGGGGTTTGAGCTCCTGACCTTTGAATCAGTAAGCCAAAGCCTTAACCACTGAGCCACCACTGTGATTCAAGCTTTGTTTAAAGTATAGTGCAGTTTTCAGTCAAGTAATGTATAATAGCATGTTCGGTTAGTCTGGTTAGTTTAGGCTTTCTTTTTTTATTATTTCTTTTTTTTTTTTTTGCTGAATCTTCCACAGCCTTTATGATGTGTTTAAAACAAACAAACAAGCAAAAATCCTCATATGTGAGACAAAACTAGTATAAATTATTCATTCATTCATTTTCTAAGCCGATTAATTCTAATTAGGGTCGCGGGGAGGCCGGCGCCCATCTCAGCCGACTCTGGGCGAAGGCGGGGTGCAGCCTGAACAGCTCGCCAGACCATGGCAGGGCCATCACACATACAGAAAATCAGACCGATGGGCGATTTGGAACAGCCAATTATACTACCGTGCATGTTTTTGGACAGTGGGAGGAAACCAGAGTACCAGGAGGAAACGTGTGCAAGCATGGTGAGGACATGCAAACTGCAGACAGAAATGCCCATGCAGGGTGCCAGTACTTTGTTCCAGCATATTTTATACACGTTTTCTGCATTTTAATTAAACTTTAACATAAATCTGAACGTTTATAGACTTTTTTTCCAGCATTTTTCGGTGACTTTAAGCAAAATGAAGCAAAGTTTCTTTTTCTTTTTTTTTTTTTTTTATTATTTATTTAGTACATTGAGGTCTGTATTCATCATCATACACGAAGAGTAAAATCTACCTTTATTTGATCGTTCTCACTTGACATTAATAAAAGCTCACGAGCGTTTTCCGGACGAGAGAACCATTTTCTTGGCATTTAAATTTTAATTTATTCCAGTCCGCTCTTCTACTATTAGACAGAAGACAGACAGAAAGCCATTTGATCTGGAACAGAGAGAGAATTTACTTCTGTGTTGCTGATTTCAATCTAAAATCATTGCCTTAATGTTAAGAGCACAGCAGGGTTTGTGAGGGATTAGAAGGAGGAATGAAATGAGACTCCTGCAGGAAGAGAGATTAAGCACAAGAGCAGAAAACATTAAATACTGTTGATGTGTTGTTCTTTTTTAAATAAATCAATATGTTTTGTGCACCATCTTGAAGACGCAGATATGACGTATCTTAATTCAATATTTACCTGATTAAGCTCATTTTGATACGAGATTATGAATGCATCCTTCTTTAACTTTGGTATCAACAGAATAAAACCAAAGTGAACATGAAGACAATTAGGTTTTGGCGTGAAGTAAGTGGTTAGCATGTCCATGCACTTTAGGCTAATTGGCTGTTGGCTGTGTGTATGTTACCCTGCAATGAACTGGCGAGCTGTTCAGGGTGTTCAAGCTTCGCACAGTGAGGGCATGGTTTTGTTTAGTCATAGCCATATTGGTAAATTAAACCAAATTTGCAGTGATTGTAATGAATATAAGTCTATAAGTCTGGGCTGGCGCCCATCTCAGCCGACTCTGGGCGAGGGCGGGGTACACCCTGGACAGCTCGCCAGGCCATCGCAGGGC
>JBCNYG010000012.1:37740028-37762057 GCA_039654305.1 Porochilus rendahli | reverse complement strand
AGTCAGATAAAATAAAAAAGGAACTATTTGCTCCATGACTAATATATGACTGATATATCCAGCAGAAAATCAATACAGCTTACCAACCAGGGAACACCAGATACACATGGAGGTAGCAGAATCCTGATGTGGAGGTGATTCATTGCAGGGACTGGGGCACTTATCGCAACAGAAGAAACAATGGATGGGCAAAAAACCCCACAAACAGTTATTAAAAGTTAAGTTATTAAGAGAACCTACTGCCCTCTACCAAAAAGAACTTTCACTGTCCAACATGACAAATGGCTCGTCGTTGATCACATTGATGCTGAAGGAGGTGAATGTCACTGGGTTCACCATGACTGAGCTTGAACAGTTTGGTAAAGAAGAGTGAGCAAATAGTGCAGTCTAAATGTGGAAAGTATTCCAACAGACCAATGGCTGCAATCAACAATAAAGGTGGCTCCCCAAAGCATGGACAAGGGTGTGGGTGATCCTTTAACCTTCCCAGTGGGTTTTATTACTTTAGATTTTTTCGGAACTGCTGCCATTAAGTAATAAAATACAGTAAATACAGCTGGAATTGTTTTTTCCCCTGTTTATTTTCATTTCAGGCTACAAGGTAACAATGTGGAGACTTTGAAGGGAGGTGATTCCATTCAACACAAAATAAAGCAGTAGGAGTGTCGATAGTTTCCATTTTTATCTCATTACTCTATAGATGTCATTCACATGTCTTTATTTCTTCTAATTTTATCTCATCCAATTATTGTGCTTTAAACATTGACACAGTAAAACGTATGCACGGTATTCATTTGGTGACGTACTTGACATTCATTTTTTTGAAGTCACTCCCTAAATTGGGAAGGAGCTCCTTATTAAGACGTCTACAGAACACAAACTCACCATGTAGGAATTGAAAGTTGGGGGGTTGGTATCCCTGGTTGAAGGTTGCGAAGTTACAATTAGATGAATTCAATGATTAGCTAGGGAATTGTATCCATTTCCTCACTGAACTACACAAGAACAGTATGTCGGGGTACCCACTCCAGAATATTTAAAAAACGCAATCCATCTTTATTATTTCTATTATTCATTTGTTTTCCATTTCTAGTATTAAAGCTTAAAGACTGGCTATATCACTCTCACAACCCAACCTGCAAACCATCTGCAGGTGTTAGAGGACTGTCTGGGTAGAAGATGGTGACTGAGGTTATACCTGTACTATGTGATGTCAGGGGGCTGTGGCCGGCTAAATATGGAGAATAAAGGAAAGAAAGAAAAAAAAAATTCTGTTGCCATTTTTAATTCAGTCCCGCTTTGGTTAACAACAGATTAAAAACAAACAAATAAAAAAAAAATTACAGTCCCTGTAATCCAGTGCCTTTTAGTTACGTGACTCCACCGAGCCACACGTGACTTAGCAATCAGGAAAATATGAAAGCAACATATTTGTTTTGCGCAAAAGGAGTCTCATTAAAATCATTGAAATTCCAAAAGTTTGTCTTTGTAAAATAAAGAAAATTACTTTTAATTAGTTGGTAAAAAAATAGAATTTATAAAACAGACAATGAAAACATAAAACCATTTAACATATAAAGCCGTTTCTTCCCTTCATCTATAGGAACGATTTCTAATCATCAAAACTGTCTTTTGCAGAGATACATTTTTTCCCCCCAATCACAAATCCCACCCAAGTCCAGTACAAATGTTCTGCACTACCATTAACAAAATGCCACTGTGGAATCAACACTGCACTTTTGTGAAGTGCTTTGTTTATTTCAAATGTAAAAGAAACATCCAGATGTCAGTTTTGGTGGAAGGGAGAAAACAATACACATTGGGGATAAAAATAAAGGTTTAGAGAACGGGTTGTTCAAAAGAACAGCTTCACGCTAAAAGTTAATTAATACCAACAAAAATCCTGGTTCAAATAAGCCTGCTCTGCATGCCACACAACACCCAAACTCAAAAAAAAATAAAAAATAAAAATAAAAAGTTGGAGAGAGACAGACACAGATGGGTTGTCTGGGGCTGCAGCAGGCTTTAATGCTCATAATGATGGTGAGAAAAATGGCACAGCGCGCACACACACACGCACGTACGTACGTACGTACGCACACACAGACACACACACGTCTTAAGGACTCCAACACATCACAAACTGCAATAAATAAATATTTTCTCTTAAGAAGGCTTGTTGGATTCGTGTTGATTTTTTCATTTTATTTATCTATAGTATTTGAATGGATTCTGATTTGAACACACACACACACACACACACACACACACACACCTCTCTAACAATATTTTCAGAAATATTTACAGACCACGGCAGCCCATTCTGGGCATCGTAGGTAATGCTACATAACATACACACAATTTCCTAACAAATGAAAAACAACAAAAAAAATATACAAAAGAAAGAAAGAAAAAAAAGAAAGCAGCAGTCTGTGGGTTGCTTTTTATATAAAGCACCAATCACCAGACCAAGTCTTCTGGAAACACTGATATAGAAACCAGTATTAAGCCTTAAACCCCTCAAGTCCAGACCTACAGTATTCGCTTTGCTTTGAACTGTAATGGGATCAGTGTGTTTAAAGGGAAAGTGACACGTAATGAAGAGGGTGCTATGGTGGCATACAAGGCCTCAGTTCCTCTTTTCCTAAATTCCCTCCTCCTCATGGCTGCTCTCACTGTAGATATCCCTCACCAGAAGGACTTGAGTGAGTAGACTCTCCAGCACAGACTTTTCTAGAGGACTTGAACTGAACCAGAGAGGACTGTCTGATGTGGAATCATTCTCTGGCTTCACATAGAAGAAATCAGTCCTCTGCCTTAAAGATTCAGGGCTGGGGAAAAAAACAACATATATATATATCATATCATATAGTATGCATTTGTTACGTGATACTTTCTAAAAGAATCGTACACCTATATTCAGGCGAGACTCACCACTTGGACAGGTAGAGTTCATATAAGCGACACTCGTGTTTCTTAACAGGACAGTGAGTGAAACCTCCCGAGCCATCGTCCTGACCAAAGTTTGAGTCACTATCGTCTTTACGCCTCCTCTTACTTGCTGAAGGTTCTGTTCACATGTACAAGACAGAGAGATCAACATAAAAATAACAATGGAATTTAGGAGCAAAAACAGGCTGTGTTCCATCTGCAGACAAATGACACAGTTAACATCAATTACATTTGCGACATTTGGAAGGATTGAACCCCAATCTCAAATGGAATCTGATCTTTTCAATTCTGATTTGAGCAACTTTCATGTGTGGTTCAGATACGGCTCTAATTTTTTTTAACCGGATCTCAGTTTGAATAGTCTAGTTTAGAAGTGCTTTTAAATACTAAGAGTGAAATGTCTCTCCCTAGTGGGCATCTGATGAACATTTTGCCCAGGGTTGTCTACTTGTACCACACCCTACTCTAGGAAATAACATGCATCAAAATACAAGGATGACTTGTTGAGTTATATTACACACAAACTGACAAAGCATCAAACCAGCAGAGGTGAAGACAGCCTCTTGGCAGAGGTAATACCACCACATTAAAAAGTGATCAATCACTAATAACAGGCTATTACATCGCACATCAGCAGAAAACAATGTACACAAATCATGAGACCTTAATCAGATGTTAACAGTTTTTGCGAAACGTACCATGTTGATCCTGTGAGATGGAGGGGACGCGGATGCAGACGGTGGTGTTGTGACTGTGAGGTTTAGAAGTGCTGGGCCCATAGACGTTAATAAAAGAGAGGCGCATGTGCTGCTCAACAGTGCGCAACCCAAAGTACTTTGTGTTGAGATAGACGAGAGAGCGTAGGAGCACTGAGGGGGAATGTTCTCCTAGCTGTCTGCTGCTCCACAGACATGGTTCCTCTACACGACCCCACAGAGAACCTGAACACAGCAACACCATAATCATATTCATCTTGTACACAGCTAGAATATGATTTTTAAATATCATAAGGCATGGAATATAGAAATAATAGAGGGGGGGCTATGGAGTGACATATTAAAGTTCAAAATGTCCTTAGCGTGGTGAGTCAACTTCGAGAAACACAGGCAGATCGGCTTTTTTTTCCTGAACTGAAAGCAAATAGGTTTGTCTTGATTTTTGTCTGACCAAGACCCTTAGCAAGGCACGAAGGTACATTCAGATACTGCAATTCACCTATGTAGAGTGGTTTAGTTCAGGCTGTGGTTTCTTGTGGCTTAGTCATTCATTCATTAATATTCTGAGCCACTAAATCCTAATTAGGGTCGCGAGGAGGCTGGCGTCCATTTCAGCTGACTCTGGGTGAGGGCGGGATACACCCTGAACAGCTTAGGTCATCACAGGGCCAACACAAATACAACCATTCACACTCACTCTTCGAGGCACTTTTGAACAGCCTAGTTGGCCTACTGCATGTTTTTGGACTGTGGGAGGAAACTGGAGTACCCTGAGGAAAAGCTTTAATCATATGACACTTAAAATAACAGCAAAAGGAAATGACACGGAGAAATGCTAAACGTTTTACCATCAGGAAGAACACTGGGTTGCCAGCCTTTTAGAACCTTGTTCAGTTCCTCGTCAAACGCACTGTAGCAGGAGTCATTAAACAGGTCATCGGTCCTCCCTTTTTCCTGCAAATACTTTAAGCAAGCCAAGACAATCAGAGAGAACAAAGGTGAGCATGATGGTTGCTTTACTATGTAACAAGAGAAACTCCGACACCTGCCTTAAAAGAGCTCAAACTTTAGTGTAAACTAAAAAACACCATTAGCCCAAATCCAGATTTAAATCACATCAGTCATGACATTCAGGTGATAAATATATCAGGACACACGTGCATTACATAACCACATAATTCAAAGCCACAAATACCTTTTGAATGCTGAGGCAAAGGTAGAGAATGCTGTCGGGAGCGTAGCGTTCACCGTTGGGCCGACGCACCTCTTTGACAAAACACGTTAGAGCCTCGTTCAGATCTGCTGCACTCAGGGAAATAAGACTCCCTTTCAACCGGGATGGAGTCACGAGACACAGACACAAATGCAAAAATATATCATTACATCAGCTATTGGATGGATATGAAATTAAAATAGAATAAAAAATTCAGATGTAGTAATACAGTGAATGTTCCTGAGCTATATTAAACACTACCCTGCACAACAACACACATTTACTAGTAAAGCTTTCTGGCACAGTCAAAATTAAGAAACCAGATTTTTATCTTTGCAGGGTCTAGAATTGAACGGTCATATTAAAAACTGTTACTGTATCAGAGTATAGAATATGTTTGCTTTGGTGACCAAAACAACCAAAAAAATAGAAATACATTTCTTGAGGAGGAGGAAAAGAAATAGTAGCAGTAGTGAGCACATTAAGAATTTGGCCAAACTCAGAAATGGTGGAGTTTATGGCAACATTTATTATGACAGTGATGTGAATCCCCTACACTGCCACCTACTGGAAACTTGTGTTAAAAGCAACTAAAGGTTTTCCTCAAAGTAAATTAATGGTGTTACATTAATATCAAAGGCTGGCCCATGGCTGATATCACCACTCCATTGATTGGTCATTTTGAAAAATGACCATGACTTTGATTGAATTTGATTATATGGCGCAAATTATACGTTGAGCTTATTTCTTTTTTTGGAACATGGACATAAGATAGGGTGAACAAAAATTGTGTGTGAGAATGACACTCCAGAGCACTCAGACCTGAAGCTACAAACTCAAGGACTGTGGCAGTTTTAGAAAGAAGACCTTTATGACTGCAATTAAACTTTTGAAAACAACCGCAAGTTTAACATGCGTTGGTAAAAAAAATTGCAGCACACGCCATGATTTAAAGTATTCTTCTACTTAAAAACTTGAAAAAGATCCTCCAGCAGCGTTAAGTAAACAATTCCCTAAAATAATACTAGCATGGGACATAACAGCCTAAATCTAAATCTAAGCCTAATCTTCAGTCTAAAAATCAAAGGCAAGGTCATGAAAAATGATGATTCGTCATCTCAACAGTAAATCACAAGTCAACCTGAATATCAGTGACATATCCCATATTCTCATTAAGGAAAATACAGAGGGGATAAGTGACCCCTTTTTCCTATCATCTCAGACATTTCATGAACGTTAAAGCTATCTTTGTGTCCTCATAACTTTAAATGATCAACACCACATGTTTCAGGATGTGAACAGCATTAAGCTAAAATCATTGGACACATCTAACACACATTCTATATATATATTCTGCCTCGTGAATTAATTTCTCATAACGGGGTGAAAGTTTCTCACCTTGTTTGTAAACATCTTTCTCTTTTCCGTCACTGGACTCTGCAGAAGCTGACGCGGTCCATCTCCTCCAGGCGTTCAGACCGTACCTGGAGCTCAGAGGGAAAGAAGAATCTTCGGCGAAAGGCTCTGCTGGTAAAGAGGACTCTGTAGAAGTTTCCTTTTCCGTAGCCCGCCTCTTGATGCCCTAAATCATAATTATCGTGAACATCATGGCAGCTATTCACAATGACTTCAAAATAAACAGCAAACAATATTCAGATGCTATTCCTGTAATTGCCTAATAACACACAGTATAGCGTTTTAAAACAGTGCATACTCACAAAAGCAAACAAACAAACAAAAAACCCTGTATCTCAGTTGTGTGTGTTAAGTACCTTCCTCCTTGTTCGGGTCCAAGACGACTCCTCTCGCTCCTCGGTGAGGATGGGCAGCAGTGTGAAACCCATCTCGGTGTCCATTCCTTCCAAGGTAGGCACGGGCTCTGTGGCTGAAGAGATTTTATTAATATACATATTTGCAACAAGAGATCAGAAATTTTGTTGGGTGACAGCCGAAGGGTGCGACTGATATTACTGTTAAATTAAATGACACTTTTGTCAAGTAAACGACTTGTAGTTCTTGATCTGAGACAAAACTACCCTGTCAAAATTAGTACACTATGCAAATAGGCTTATAATGTACTGCATCAGCATACAATACTGCAAAAGTATTCATACCCCTTGATCGTCCACGTTTGTCAAGTTACAACCACAAACAAATGAATTTTACTGGGATTTTATACAGTTTATGTGGAATTTTTGGCAGTTAATAGACCAACACAAATTGGCACATTATTGTAAAGTGGAAGGAAAATTAGTGTTTTCAAGTGTAGCGTGCATTTATATTTAGCCCCCTTTACTCTGATATGCCTAAAAAGAAAAAAAATCCAGTGAAACCAATTGACTTAAGAAGTCACATGTGTCTTCTAACCTCAGGATGAATACAGCTGACCTGAAAACCATCATGAACCACAAGGAACACACCAGACTGATCAGGGTAAAGTTGTGGAGAATTTTAATGCAGGGTTAGATTATAAAGCTCTGAACATCTCACAGAGCTCTGTTCAATCCATTAGCCAAAAATGGAAAGTGTTACACAATTGCAAATCTACCAAGACTACCAAGCTGCCCACCTAACTGACAGGCCTGGTAAAAGGAGGACTGATCAAAGAAGCAGCCAAGAGGCCCATGGTCACTCTGGAGACGCTGCAGAGATCCACAGTTTGGGCAGAGAATCTGTCCACAGGACAACTATTATTAGTGTGCATGCCACAAATTTGGCCTTTACGGAAGAGTGACGAGAAGAAAGCCGTTGTTGGGAGAAAGCCATAAGTCCAGTTTGCAGTTTGCCACAAGCCATGTTAGGGATACAAATGTGAAAGAAGGTCTTCTGGTCAGATGAGACCTAAAATTTAAGTTTTTGGTCTAATAGCAAAATGCGTGGTGGAAAAATAACACATCAACCCTAAACCACGAAACATGGTGGTGGCAGCATCATGCTGTGGGGTTGCTTTTCGTTAGCAGGGACACTGAAGCTGGTCAGAGTTGACAGGAAGATGGACTGAGCCAAATAGAGCGCAATCTTAAAAGAAAACCTGTTAGAGTCTGCAAAAGATTTGAGACTGTGGCAGATGTTCACGTTCCAGCAGAACAACCCAAACCATTCTGCCAGATCTATAATGGAATGGTTTAGAAGTGTACCCATGTCCTGACACTTGCTGAGTGACAAACAAGACTTGACACTTGCTGTTCACAGAAGTTCTCCATCCAGTCTTACTGAGCTCGAGTTATTTTGAATACAAATGCAAGCCACACTCAGATTTTTATTTGTGAAAAATTTTTTAAATCATGTTCCTTCCACTTCACAATTACGAGTCACTTTATGTTGTTCTATCACATAACATACATTTATATGGGTCTGTGGTTGTAATGTGACAAAATGTGAAAAAATACAAGGAGTATGAACACTTTTTCAAGCCAATGTACACTGAGAAAAATCACACAAATTGTGACACATGGTAACTTACACAGCTGTCGCCTACAGTACATAATGTCATGGTTTTAAATGTACGACAGCATTCTACCTTGAGGAAGATCATTTTCCAGGTCCAGGTCAGGTTCATACTTGTCTTCCTCCTCTTCATCTTCTTCTGAACTGCTACTACCACTGATGCTATTTGCTCTTTCGCTTTTAACTCCTCCACTCTTTTTCTCACATTTGATATCTAAAACAGATGAAAAGCTACAGCTGCTCAAACTGTGGAAATGTCAAGAGAAACTATAGTCATGTTTCTCTTTAACTGCAGTAAAGTCTGTGCATTTTCATAGTTATTGCATCACACATCTGTGAGGTGGGGGCAAAGAAAACTGTCTCGCAAGTGCAACATTAATAAGGTAAGCTTCTGGGCCTACAGTGATTGTGGATGCATCCACATGGCACATGGATGGAACCAGTATTTAGGGCAATATGAGCTAGAACATTCACTAAATTATTATTAAATACACAGGAATAAACATTTTTTCCTTAATAAGCTGCTGAATTTACAATTTACAAAATATATTAAAAAGCAATAAATACTAATTCAGCACTGTGGAATAACAAGTCCCAAACATACAAGTAAGTGCATTTGCTGTATAGCTCGGGTAGTGCCTAGTGCATTTTTATACTTGGACAGTGAGGTGGTGGAGTTGTTAACACCGTCACCTCACAAGAATCTAGGTTTGAATCTGCCAGCCTTCTTGTGTGGAGATGGCAGGTTCTCGCGGTGCCCAGCATGCATTTCCTCCGGGTAGTCTGGTTTTCTCTCACAGTTTCAAGACATGCGGTTTACGTCAATGGAGCATAGGTGTGAATGTGAGTGTAAGCCCTGCGATACACTGGCCACCTGTCCAGGGTGTACTTTGCCTGCCGTCCAAAGTCAGCTAGGATTATCCTCCAGCTTACTCGTCACGCTGACGAACAAGTGTAACAGAAACAGGGGTGGATGGATTTTCACACCTTCACCACAATAAACAATGTTTCTGTAGAAATGTTCAGTGAATCCTAATTCTAAACAGCCTCACAGCCAGAAATTGCTTTCCAGGAAAAGCGTCACACCTAAACAGTCAGGTTTCTTATCCTCGTCTGCAATCATTTCAGCCATAGCTATCAGATCGGCTTCCAGAGGATCGGTGGGAACCTTGGCTTTCAGATCATCTATGGTCTTCACTATGTGCTCAGCACTCTGCAGTGTGGTGGGTAGAAACACTGGCACAGGTACCTGACAGGAGCAGAGCCAAACAAGATTTTCTACTACTTTTCCTACATTTACAGTGTATCTCTTTTCAAAAGTAAACAACTCATTTAAAATTGGATCACTAAATAGGGAAGCTCTTACAGGTACGGGTATTGCAACAGAGGTGGGTGTGGCCTGAGCATAGAGATTCATGGGTATGGGAACATAAACAGGAACAGGAATAGGAACAGGAACGTACTCCTTCACCAAGCCCTCCAAGCCCTCTTCTTCTGTGGACAGAAAACAGAATGCGTGTAAGAGTGTGTCTATAATGTGTCTACTTATTCAGATGTCTTAACTGTGTGTACGAGACACAATTTACCTGTTTGCAGCGGTTTGCTCTGCATATGAGGTTTGCAGTACGTGGCTTTAGTCATGCTGAGAGGTTTACAAAGAACAGCTTTATTCTTCACATCCTTAACAATCCCTCCTCCAGCATATGACACGGGTCCCTGATTAATCAGCTACATGAAAAGAGAGACAGAGACAGAGAGAGAGAGAGAGAGAGAGACAGAGAGAGAGAAAGATTGCTGCTACATACAGTCATATAAATAGAAGACTATACTGACTGTCTCAACGCCTCCTTCTGCTGTATTTCAATAACAGGAAACCATAAACATGATACAATGAATAATAAAATTAACTTTCATACTCACAGTTAACTTGGATGCAGCTGTCTGCCCTATTATAAAGACAAAACCACTGTGTGATTAATAAAAAAAAAAAAAGGCATATGCATTTGCTATTTTTATTAGAACTGCTTATTACCTAGTGTTGTGTTTTCCGGCCCTCTCTGTGTTGCCATATTGGGCTGATTTTGCTGGCAGTAAAAACGGAGGAGACACTCTTGGTCACAAAAGTGCTTCATTTCAGCACGCCACTGCACAGACTCCGTCAGGTTCCCCTGCACCTTGCAGCAGTCACAGCGTGCCGCCTGGTGGACAAAAAAGGCAAGTCAACATTTCAAAATCAAATGAAATACAGCATACTGTCAAAGAAAATCACAGTATAAATCCCTGCACTGTGTCCTCATATTATAAAGAGAATCGACACCATGGTTCAGAATGTGAACAGCAATAAAGTTATAATCATCGGACACTAAAACAACGTTTAAAAATACACAGAAAACTCATCATCAAGAATGAATCCCAGACCTTGTAGTACCAGTCATGAAACTTTTTAGCACAGGTTTCACTGCAGAAGTCCCTGCTGACACCATCTATCTGTTTAGTAACAGATTTTTTGCACATCTGAGTACAGTGGTTGCAGGTGACACATTTGAGGCCAAGGCGGTATATGAAGTCCTGCTTAAACAACAGCTTGCAACCTGCAGCCAGAGAAGGGAGCAGAAAGATATTCTATTAATCAAGTACTCTAGACAGCAGCGGCTATTAAAGCAGGGTCTGTGATTTGTTACATTTATATCTGCAATTTGCAAACTTAGTGATTATTGACTTATTGATCGTTTATTTGACTAAGATGGGTGCGATCCAAACCTCTAAACTATTCACTGAAGGAAGGAACGCTCTCCCCAACACATTTACTGAGCCTAACAATTTCACGCTATACATTTAGAAAAAAAGAAATGTCTCTACAATACAAACTTGGTTTGTTGCTCTAACCTGACAGCTAAAACCTGCAGTGGTGTTCTAATCACACCCCCGGGGGAAAAAAGAAAAAACACGTGGCAAAAAGGTACCTTCACTACAGAAAGGCTTTTTGATGCCCGAAAACCGGACTGTTTCGTGAAGCGTCTTCTCCTCCTGGCAATACTCGCAGAAAGTCACAATGCAATGGAGCTTCTTATAGTCCTCACAACATGTCTTACTGCAAAACTGGTACACTTTTTCCTGAAACAAACAAGTAAAAACATCTAACAACCTTTTTTTTTTATTATTTAAAAAAATACCAGTGTCAGTGTCCTATCTAAATTCATAAGGTAAACAGCAATGATGAAACAACTGGTTTTAGACAGCTAACCCTACCTCCCACTCTAGAATTTCTGGTTTCAGGTTAAAGGAGCCACGGCAGTAGTTACATTTCAGTTGGACGTTGCTAGACGCTGAGGCAGGAAGTTGACCGTTGGCTGATGTTTGTATAGTTGCATTCTATAAAAAAACGAAAATACAAAAGACATTGGTTGTAGGATTAAACTATTGGAACATCCAGCTAATTTCAAAGATTTAATAACAACCTTAAAGGCAAAGACAACACTTGTTAAAAGTTAATTCCAGATTATCATCTTTCTGTGTGCAAAATATTAGGCCGATAACTTCTGTTTAAACGACCTCATGGACAGTTTTTTGAAAACTGAATCTCATAATGATGTCGTCGATACCCAAGTTAACATGTACAAGTACAGGAGTTTGGTACATTCACACTATTTATTGACCGAAATGTGTTGGAGGTGTTAAAAGGTTTAGATTAAAATAATTTCATGTGCAGTAGGAAACTCGTAATCTAGTAAAACCATACTCCTCCTGTTAACTTGGGCCTCGATGACATCATTCTACAACTCCGTTTTTAACCAATTCACTCAGAAAATTGTTACAACAGAAACATTCGGTCGATGATTTTGCACACACAGATTTTAATATTATGTTTAGATTAAGCTTTAAACAAGTATTGTCTTTGCCTTTAAAGACCCTTATGCTGTATTTATTCAAAGTACTCACACCCAAAGCATGCCATGGAAATCCTAGATGTTTATAGGTAAGTCAGTTTGCAGTGCATGTACCTGGAATTTTGTGACACATTGAGAGCTGCAGAAGTTTAAGACCTTCCCTTCAGGTAGTGTTGCCTGATACTGAGGTAATGCATTTCTCTTACAGAAATGACAGGAAGGCTCAGCAACTACAAAAACAGATGTACAGAGTCAATGCAATCTCTGTGGATCTTCCATATGTCAGTTGACACCATTTCTGAAACCAAGAAACTGTTAGCAGCCAACGAAAATCAGGTGTGCTCGGTCTGAGAGTAAGATGGTTCAGTGCTACGTGTGCACCTCGGTTGATATCTTAATGTTCTGTAATCAAGCTGCAGAGCTGAATATGAGTCAAGGACTTGCAAATATTTTACGAACAAATTGCATTAAAAAACCCACTAAAGCCTGCAATGGTTAACAAACGACCCAGGAGCACGGCTAAGAAAGATTCCATCATAACACAAGGGCTTCCATCCCATCACCGAGGCATCACTCGTGCAATCACGCAATGCCAGTAATAAACAATGTTCCTGGTGATTTAATTTCCTGCAGAACTCCATTCAACACCTAATCCTGCACACCTGCTCCAGATCAACTCTGCTGGATTTTATCTAGAAATTCCCAAATTAATTCTGTAAGAAGGTAAATAAGCAGCTAAACTAATACCAACCATTTGATAAAGAGATTTAAACACACACAGGAATATTGTTGAAATATAACCAAGCATTGTCTGAACCACAGACAGACGAGTCACACACATTTGTTTACCAAAAATCATGCATCAGGACATTGTGAGTTTAGTTAGGCCATTTTTATTCATTGTTTCGTGGATTTCTATTTTATAAACCCAGGACAGGGAAAAGAATCATTTCAAGAATTTCAAGGTATTTTTAACACCACAACAAAACAAGAATACAAGAAACGGTGAAAAATAAATCTTCCTATTTTCCCTTTCTTGCATTCTTAAAAAAGCCAGAACTAGTGCTTTGAATTAACCCTCTAATAAATTTAACACAGCAGTGTGTCCTGAGCTGATGGTGTTCATGTAGCTGTTTTCATACT
The DNA here is from genome assembly GCA_039654305.1 of Porochilus rendahli. Taxonomy (NCBI): domain Eukaryota; kingdom Metazoa; phylum Chordata; class Actinopteri; order Siluriformes; family Plotosidae; genus Porochilus; species Porochilus rendahli. The sequence continues at coordinate 37,748,699 of JBCNYG010000012.1, read as the reverse complement.
ATGTATATTCTGTTGAAACTACTGCTTTAAAAAGACCAGTCATACAGTCATGTTTTCCATGCCACTCAGAAAGAAGGTTGCCCTAAAAATACTTTCATAGACGTGTGGCGATGGCCCATTCATGCACTAGGCTACTGAATTGGAGTCTTCCATGTGTAGCAAATAGCAAGAACATTGCCTATACACAAGAAACACTGCAAAACCAAATGGGCAAAAGCATGAAAACCCTTGAGAGCTATATGTTGACAGCATCACTTTAGACAGTCTCCAGACGTTTTACAGATTTCCCAAGCAATTAGACAGACATGGCATTTATCTACCATTACCTGTGTCCAAAAAGGTGTACAAAACAAACCCAGGCAAATATCAAAATAAGAAAGAGGACAACCTAAAAACCTGACTTTATCTCCAGTTGTAACAGTACTTACTCTGTGTGGCAGCTGAAATTTTGCTTTTATTCATACAGGATGAAGAACAATAAGGCTCCATGACTCCAGTGGGTCCAATACCATGAGTCACATCAAAAGACCTGCACATCACCTTGCATCCACTACACTGGGTCATCTTCCCATGTGTCTAGGGTAAAGTGAACAATAAATCAAATCAAAAAAAAAAAAAAACAAATAAATTATAACAGCATCATTTAACTGAGATGTTCTTGATAAGGTTTGTAGGTTGCTACATAAATAATCTCTCTGTATGATATTATTGAAAGTGGGGAAACACTTGGAAGAGAGCGACAATAGCGGTGCTGATCTCAGTGGCTCTCAAGCTGAAGACTTCTATTTCAAAGAGAAAAGCTTAAAACGGTGCTGATTACACAAGGTAGAATTTGAGGGGTAGTCAGGGACTGTGGAAGACTAACCATGTTAGAATCTTCATCTTTGTTTGTATGGAGAAAAAATTTAAACAGATTATTCAACTATTTAAGACAAAACATATCACTTTCCCCTTACACATTAACCAAGACTGTGATGCACCAAACACACATCTGGTCATGGACCAAAATCAGGCTGTCTCCAAGCATCTGCTACCCGAGTATTTGTGATGTGTACGGCACGTTAGCATTGGTCAGACCACCAAAAGCTAATGTTTGGCCAATTCAGCATGAGTCAGTCACCCCCAAAAGAAACAAAATCACTAACTGGTGTAGTGGGTAGTACGTCCACCTCGCAGCAAGAAGGTCTTTGGTTCAAGCCCTGGGCTTGGGGAGGGTGTTTCTGTGTGGAGCTTGCATGTGCTTAAGTGGGTTTCTTCAGGTATTCCTCCCACAGTCCAAAGACATGGACATTAGGTTAATTGCCCTTAGGTGTGAATGTGTGTGAAAGTGCTGGCCCTGTGATGGACCAGTGAGACTATCAGGGTGTACCCTGCTTTCGCCATGAGTTGTCTGAGAAAGGCTCCAGCCTCCCCATAGCCCTAATGAAGGATAAATAATTTCTGAAAATGAATGAATTTTCAGGTTACTGAATGAGTGCATGAGAAGAGAAAAGGATGCATCAAAAGCAAGAAAATGAAGTCACCCATTTTGTGTGGTTTCACAAACGATAAGCAAACAGTGTGTTGTTTCTCAGTGGTCATTCTGACGTCCCTTTTGAATGACAGACAATCACTACCTGCTAATGTGGAGTGATTTCCTCTCACAGAGACACGGAACGTACATGTGTAGCATCACAGCAGGGGGCCATCTGTTGCCACTAGTCCCTGGACATTGGATTGGTGTGATCCAAGCTTTATCCTCATTGGATAGAATCTTTTGGTCAAATATGAAGATTCAGGGTTTGTTTGTGCGCGTGTGTTATGCACATTACAACATTTTAACATGTTCATTTATCGCCCCCCTTAACTATACTCTTGGTTGTTGTGTTCACATTCTTCTATTAGTTCATATGTTGGAAGACAAAACCAAATGAACTTTCTCGAACAGACTGCAGACCGGCACAATAATAAAACTATTAACAGCCATGCTAGTTAGAAAAGCTTAGAAGATGAAAAACATCCCAGGACAAGAATAGATCAGGAATGTCATGGTTCAAAAATAGATCTGATAGTTGACTGATTTACCTGCTTGTAGTCCCTGACACAGTTCTGACAACAAAATCGTTTCTGCTGTCCATCAATAAGCAGGAAGTGATTTGCAGTGGCCCGGCTGGGAAGATAGTTCCCACACTGTTCACAACAGTTCATGATCAAGCCATTAGCCATACGATAACGGTTAAAACATGCATCACTGCAGATTTTATGGGTGATGTTCTTGAAGCTGACTTCATGGCGAATCTAAAGAAATAAAACAAATGGATTTCCATATAAACACAAGACACGAGACAGAGAGACGAGAATCACAAAGAACATTGCTAATGATCTTGCATCTGACAACCTTTAAATGTAAGAGACAAAATTCAAGAGAGGACTGTAATGTAGCATATAAATCAAACCAACTAAAACTTTCACACACCTCTGTGAGCTTTCCACAGACAGTGCACTTGGTTTTGAGGGTGTTCTTCGGGGTATTCTGTTTATTTTCGTATGCAGCCAGACAACCAGTGCTGCAGAACTCCTGAAATGATTCGCTCGAATCCACCTGAGCCACTATTGTTCCTTTCATACTAGTAATGTCCCTAGTTTAATGAGGAAATTACATTTGGCAAGTTTATCCTCAATATAAACACTGAAAAGAACAATATAAACAAAACATTGCACATTTTAAGTCTTACTTCTTGCACATGGTGCAGCTCTTTTTGGGAGTGGGTTTGTGGGAGAAGGCAGAGAGGCAGGTCGTAGAACAAAACAGGTGGGAGGAGCCTTTGCGCTGGTAAGCAGTTTGACCTTTCTTTAAGGGCTTTTTACAGTTAGCGCAGGTGACCTTCATGGTGCGTGGCGGCTGCTGTGAGCCTGAGGAAGACTGGCCTGGTGCTTTGGGAAGAGATGCTGTAGGAGAAGGAGAATCCACCCCTGGCTGCTTCTGGTTGCGAGGAAAAGATGCAGACTGAGAGATCCAGGAATCTAAAAAAGGAGGAGGATTTTTTCCATTACAGAGTAATAGAAAATAAGGATAAAATTGTCTCGGTAATGACAGGGTTATTTATGTGCAATTTGTTTTTGGGACATTCATCCTGCCATGTTACCTGCGAGGTCAATGCAGTCCAAGATAAAATGAGCTCATTCATTCATTCATAGACAGATAACTAGATAAGCCCCCTCTCAGTCCAAAGCAGCATCCACACAGGAAGTGACAAGCAATTCAAGCAACATGCAAACCACTTAGCGACACAAGAGAACCATGCTTGTGGCCAGCTCCGGTTGCCTAGGTAACCCTCTTGCATGCTTCCCACTTCCAAATGTTGAAACCATGAGGACTGAACAGCTACTTCCCAGGAGAAATTGTAGATCAGTGAGCAGTATTTATCTACTATATTAATAAATGGGTTATAATATCAATCATACTATATTTTTTATATTTATAATCATAATAAACAGTTTAAAATAATGTATTATTAATGTGTGGCAAGTATAGAACGGAGACTATACTTGAACCGAGAAAACTGGGCTAAATGTATATAAATTTACCCACAGGAAATGCCAGTCCTTTCAGAAACGTGGACCCAAGCATTACATTTCCGGTTATTACCCTCGTAAAAAATTCTGTACGCAGTCATAAAGCACACGACAATAATGAGCTGCTCTTCTATCTTGATATAGGTGGAATCATTAAACTCGTTTTCCTTGTCTCGGTACGGAAAATGTTTTGGGGGAACTCGGTGTTCGGTCAACCAACAGTATCTTTAAGCTCTGACTGGTTATCGTTCAAAATGCACATCGTGAAAGTTCAGCTTGGTTGAACCTCATTTCGTTGGCTATTTGCCTGGTTACCATTCACTTATTGCTTCCAGTGTGTACACAGCTCCATAGGGAGCACATATTAATTAACCATGATTATCATTGCACACAAATACATAAAAGATAGCTTTAGATCAATTCATTGGCTACCTGCCTATAAAATAATCAACAATTTATCAGACAAAACGACAGTGAGAGTTTTGTTACCTGATCTCTGATGAGTCCCTGTCTCGCCATTTTGAACCGGTTGGGTTGCAGAGTTAACGCGTCCTGGGTTGAATGTTGAAGGTTTGCTGGCTGACCCTTGGCATTGCTGGGCCTCTGGATTCAGGCTGAATGTGCTACTGATTTGCAAACCATTTTCTGCAGCTTCCACCTCTCCACCAGCCTCTGATTCTTCATTCCCCTTTAACGATGTCACACTTGTGATTTTGAGGTTCATGCTTTCCTCGTCAGACGGGGCTGTGGCTGTCTCGGCTGACGTCGACATTTCCACCTCAGATGAACATGGTCCCAATGTGGTGACGCTGGCGATTTTGATTTCAGAGTCCGGTTCTGTGCTACTTAACACTTCCCTGGTTTGACTCGATGCCAGCGAGGAGGAGTCTCTTTGCTCAGAATCTTCTTCATCGTCTATTACAATGGGCTCAGAGTGGCTTTTGGGAGCCATGGATGCTGCAGCTGTGGAGGAGGGAGGAGGAGGAGGAGTAGGAGTGTTTGAGGATGCTGTTGCTGTGGTGGCTGGCTCTTCACTGTCTGTGGTCTCAGCAGGTGCAGGGTCGCTAGAGGGGCTTGCTGCTTTTTTCTCTTCCTGAAAATCAGGCTCCTCCACCAGCACAACGTCGTCATCGTTATCCTCTGGAGCTTTGGAGATGTCCGTCGTCATGACATCGGTTCCTTGAGATTGCTCATCTGTGCACAGTTCTGTTGAGGGTGTAGCTTCCATGGGCTCATCCCCCTGGTCTAATCCCTCCTCCACATCTGTCCTGGGCTCCAACTCTCCATCCATCGCTTAGGCAACCAACCACCTGTTACCACAGATAAAGGAGAAAATCATATACCTGGGAAAAATTACACGATGAGATGAATGGTATACTGACATTTGAAGAGTAGCAGAGAAATAAAAATCAGTAACTGGTGTACCACAACAAACTATTTAAATGTCACCCATCAAAAAAAACAAACAAACAAACAAACAATGGGGGGGGGGCACCAACTGAACAGCCATCTTCTTTCATCTCCTGCTTATAATCATTAGTCCAACTGGCCTCATTACAGTCTCAGACGCTCACTATTATATTATAATTTCATGAATACTGTTGGACCTCCTCGGGTTAAAAATCCTTCCAGCAGTCGTGTACGTGCACCTTGGATACTTTGCATCTATGGTTACCATGGTAATAAAAGCATTGAGAAACAGATTTTCTCAATGCAATCTGTAACCGTGTTCACGATGCAGCAGCAGGTCACATGTCTCATGTGCTAGACACAAAAGATCAGCCTTTGTTTGTTTGACTGCCAACAGACAGTGAAATAATCCGCAATGCTACTATAATCACTACCGACACTGCAGGGCTCTCTAACAATTCAACCCTTCAACTTAACTCAATAGACTCACGCTGCTTGAGAGCCATACATTATACATTATGGGTCTGAGTAAAGCTAACCGGATGGAAAAATGGCCGCAACAAAGGCTGTTATCAATTATAATTAAGTGCCAAAATATAAGCTTATTTGTTCATTTATCTGTAAACAACTATTTCCCCCCCACCCATAATACTACAAATGACTACTAGACCTTACAGTAATGACCACGGTCCAAAGAGCAATGGAAAGGAACGTCTTCTCACAAACACCTCTGGATCACTGCAACATGTTCCTCATTGGCGATAAATTAGTTATGTTGAGTCGGTTTAACATCCTGCTTTGTGTAATTCAGGAGACATGTTATGGTTTTTCAGTAGTGACCATTTAAGGTGTTTTAATATATAGGAGCAGCTCAGTGTTACATTGAAAAAAATCCAGACAGCTAATATATCCCCAACGTCCTCCGTTTCATTCTAACGCTCAGAAGGATTTTGAAGCGATACTGTTAGAATGCATCACTGTTTTCAATCCAGTGACATCACAAAACTGTACCTCTTTCTATTCAAATACATGGCAATAAATTCAACATCTTAAAAATAAGGAACTGGTTACCCTGTCCCTGACATGCTAGCTAATTGGCGACATATCTTGAAGCAGGTGCACTTGTATGTGATAGACATATTAATCTGTAACACACAGTTTTAATACAGATGCTAAAAAAAACTCATTTGCTTATAGTAAAGGAAACACGTCAAATTTCACTTCCACTTCACAAGCTGCAGCACGCTGCAAAAACACCAACGCCTTTTAAAGGGTGCCTGCGCCTGGTTATGGTTGCTAAGCTACAACCGGTTAATTATTCTTTAAAGGAGGAGTTAGGTCAGCTAACACACGGATTCCATAATTATCATCATCTGGCTGCAGTAGTTAAGACCGTTAACAGACTACACATCTAGCTAGTAACTTTCTAGAAATATCTTTATGTAACGTCTCCACATTTTTCTGAGAGCAGAAGATAAAAGTGAAGCTATCGTTTAAATATATTTTGTCTTAGCCTGTTTATACGCTACAACTTACTACCACAACGGCACTGAAAACGGAACGATGTAACATAAATCGAGCATTGCGTCAGTTGAGGTGAAAATGTTCACACATGGCACCCCAATTTGTTTTCACAAACTAGATGCTTTTTCTATTGATATGATGCTGATCTATTTCACATCCCTGAAATACACATGCAGGGGTGGAATTGAGCAACACTAAGCCACCGGCAAACAGGACTAGTGACATTATTATACTACTAGTCCACCTTCACATTAACTGCTCAGGAACACATAACATCTTTGCCTATTGGATTAGTCAGGTCACCAGCAGGATGACTTGCTAGCTAAATTTACTCGCCCAACAGATTTTTGACTCGCCACAGGCCAGCGGACTAGTGTTAATTGCACATGCCCAAACCAATGACAGCCTACTGCTGGAATTTACTTAACAGTAACAATATAAAGGATGGTGATTTTAAAACCCGCTAAACGAAAAAATGACATGGCAAAGAAAAATGACAACTTTGTTCTAAAGTGTACACCGAAACCAGTCAGATCAATTTAGATTAAATGAGAAACATCAATCAGAGCCATCAGGTCAGACTTTGTGCCACTTTTCAGATGCAGACGTTGCATTCCACTGCAAACAACTGTACAAACTTAGTAGCTAATATTAACTAGCCGGCTTTGCAAACACCAATTAGTTTAGAGCAAAATAAATACACAGAAAACATGACCAATTAATAGAAATCTATACAACGGACGTCACAAGGAGTGGTGTGTTCTCCATGATCTTTTATTCAACTAGCCTAAGTACAAAAAAAACACCCCAGCCAATATACTTGGAGTACAGACAGCACCTTCTAAACAGATGTGAGAAACATCTCTGTGATTTAAACCAGTAGGAGTACCATGGAGACACATCATTCACAACATGGAGACCATCATTCAACAGAATTGTTGATTTCTTGCATCCGGGTGAAAACCGTTGATTAATTTGCTGTATTAGACATCTCTGTTACATATATTTAATACACATTAATCAAATACAGATTAATGGGTTGGGTTATTTTCATATGGACACAATTCTGGTCACAGACTCCGGTAGGCTGATCAGATCAGTTTACAGATAAAAGTCCAATCAATGTTGTTGCTTTAATCATCAAATGAACCTTAACTCATGTGGGATGCACTGAGGCTGGTACTCCATTAGAAAACTGCATATAAGAATGTATAGCAAGCTACTATTTACATTTTAAATCAAGAAAAAAAAAAGGTAATCAGAATCGGCAGAATACACCTCAAACTAAATCAATCAGCATCGACCAAAGAAGTACAATCAGTGCATCTTTACAGAGAAGGGAGTAGGTGGACTTTCAGCCATAATAGGTCTGGGTCTTGTGGCACTTCCTATACAGCACATCACAATTCTTCGATTATGTCACACCACAATGACTGTTCATTGTTCCCAACTTTAATATTTGGGCCTGACGCTGGAAATTTGTTGGACACGACAAAAAATTTTACTTAGTGGAGTCTGATACTAGCTTTGTTCTATTACTTTAAATTAGCCAGAATTAAAACTGTCGACCAAAAACGTGAAAGCCTGGGAGCATGGAGGCTTAGTATTTACCACTTTGACCTCACAACTAGCATGTTCTCCATGGGGGCAGCCGTAGCCTGATGGTTAGAGAAGCGGATTTGAGAGCGAAAGGTCGCTGGTTCGATTCATGAACCAGTAGGAAAAAATGTGTGGTGGCGGGGGAGAGAGCTGCACCTTCCCTATTCCCCCAGTCATGGCTAAAGTGCCCATGAGCAAGACACCTAACCCCCAACTGCTCTCTGGGCACCCCAATGTGTGTGACAGCCCACTGTTCCGTGTGCATGCGCCTACTTTTTAGATGGGTTAAATGCAAAAGCTATACTTTCCCTTGCGGGATTAATACAGTATAGCAAAATCATAATTAAAATGAATTAAATTCCCCATGCTTGTGTGGGTTTCCTTCAGGTATTCCGGGTTCCTCCTACAGTTCAAAGTTTTAGCTACTCTAAGCTGCCCATAGGCGTGAACATAAATGGTTGTTGGAGTCAGTGTTAGCTGTGAGACCGGGTCAGAATGAACCCTGTTTCTCACCTGACGTCAGATAGAACTGGCTTCAACTTCCCACAAGCTGGACAGATGAATGGATGTTCAAAGCCTACTA
>JBCNYG010000012.1:37700237-37711149 GCA_039654305.1 Porochilus rendahli | reverse complement strand
ACACAGAAACGCCCGAGCTGGAAATCGAACCCAGGACCTTCTTGCTGTGAGGCGGACGTGCTAACCACTACGCCACCATGCCGCCAAATATTGACTTATTTTTCTCAAAAAATTTTTGTTATTACTATATATTGCTATTTGTTTACTTATTCTCATCAATATGATCCAATAGTACATGAAATAATTACTTGAATAGTACTTGGATTCTAAATTTATCTTCATTTTGTTAAGTGTATAAACATTGCTGCATCACTGTATTTTTTAATTTCTTCACTCAAAAAAACATTCCATATGGTTTAAAGTAAATTTTTCAGAAGAAATGGTATTTTCAGTGTTTTTGTTTATTATCCATACTTTTACCTTAATATACTTGTCGGAATTATTTTTTTCGTTCTCATTGCCTACAATAGCATTGTTCAATACATTTTTAACAAAATAATTTTTTTTATTAGGAACCCTTTTAGTCAAAAGTGGTGATGCATAATCCTCACTGCACACTACTGTATTTCCTGAGTATTTCATTGTCTGGCAAGGATTTTAGGCTTTCTCTGTCCCCCTTAATGTAAATAAGGTTCCAGCCAAAATAGATCAAACTTCTAAGGTAGTTAGACATTTAAATGGTTGGTAAAGTGAAGCACTTCAGAGAACAGCATGTGGGAACTATCACTCTGCTCAGGTGGTGCTGTTTTGAGTCAGTATTAAACATGGCACAGATAGTTAGATCCAGATGGTTACAGTCATATTTACCAAAGTACAGCCAGCTGCTTGTCCTCCTGCCTTGCTCCAGGGCCTGTGTGACTTTTTAGCCTCATGGCATATCTACAAAAGACAGCATATCCCCGTATTAACAATAGGCCAACAGCTACATGTGACTTAAAATAACTAAATGATGAAAAAACCTGTAAAGGTGTGAGATGCACAAATAATTACCTTATGAGTTCAACAGTCTCTGCATACATGGTATAAGGAGATTTCGCTTCCAGAGGGCCTTCCTCCATGGCTTTGCCACACTCCATAAAGGACAAAGCAGCATCCACATAATTCACAGCTTTCCCCAGTTTATCCACCTGAGAGCAGTGAGAATAAAACATAAGCATGACTCAATTACATGACTGTACAGCATTTCAATAAACAGTAAGATATCTTTAATAGCTATAGATTTTCCTTATACTACATGTATACTTATTCTAATGTCATATAGTGGTCACAGTGCCTCTATTTCTAACATACCATTGCATCAGCTCGATGCTTCAATCTTTTGGCCTCATGCATGTAGTACTCTGCATGGTGTGAGCTGAAGTGAAAAAGGGAGAAGATTGCTTTATGGGTATCTGGGGGATATTATTACTGACATTAACACAGTTGCAGAGAAAAGCTAACAGAGATGATATCGATAACTCACACATCAGTGTAAGGCACAGTCCGTCTATAGGATTGTTCCTTTGCTGACGGAGCCCAGGTTCCAGAAGAGGGCTGTGTGTTTCCTGACACACCAGCACACTCCGCTTCAATCTTGGGCCGAGCTTTTTGTATCTACAGCAGGATATAAGGATTTCGATGACGCTCTCTGTGTTATGTAAAATTCAAACACGATTACAGTATATATTATATAAAATATTATATAAGGGCCGTAAATTCAAAATACAGCTCTTCTTTTCACGTCCCACTCCATAGTCATGCCCCAAAGCACATGAACATACACCAATCAGCCATAAAAATATATAGTGATCAGCCATAACAATAAAACTAGCTGCATATTATTGTGTAGTACTTCAGTCACCAAAACGGGTTTAACCCATCAGGGCATGAACTTCAAAGACATGTGAGGGTGTGCTGTGGTATCTCACACCAAGAAGTTGCAGCGCATTTATGTAATTTATGTAAGGTGCACGGTGGCGGCTTCATGGTTTAGACTTTTTCTTCATGCCAGTATTCTATAAACCGTTCCTCAATGAGGAATGAGGGTCGGGGGTTCAAGCCTCGCTCTCACTAAGTTGTCACTGCGGTCCCCCCAGTGCAGCTAACTGGTTTATCAAAGGCCAGCCATGTCGCTGACTGTCTCTGACTGTCTGTGGTGAAAGGCTTGTAAAAGAAAAATTGCTTTCGTTTGTGAAGAGTAGGCCATAGGGTTGCTGTCAGCATGTTCTGCCCTGCGATGGCCTGGCAAGCTGTCCAGGGTGGACTCTGCCCTCGCGCAGGGTCGCCTGAGATGGGCACCAGCCTTCCCATGACCCTAACTAGGATTAAACGGGTCAGAAAATGAATGAATGAAATCCCGAACAGTTTCTACAGTATGGCACTACTGGAAACTATTAGGGAACACCACTGCCATTAAGGGGTTTACTTGGTCTGCAACACTGTTTAAGTAGACAGTACGTGTCAAAGTAACATCCACATGAAATCTAGGACCCAAGGTTTCCCAGCAGAACATTGTCCAGAACATTACATTGCTTCCTGTGGCTTGCCTTGTTCATAGAGTCCACCCTGTTGCCATATCTTTCCTATCTTGTCCATATAATGTATAACAAAATGTGATTGATCAGACCATTTCACCTTCATCTCATGCTCCATGGTCCAGTTTTGATACTCATACAGAGTGACAGGGATCAAGTATATGCACATGTCAAAGTGACTGCTCTGACAGTATCATATGCAGCAATCTGCAATGCAGGGTGTGCTCTGACACCTTTCCATCATAACTTTTTCAGCAGTTTGTGCTCTTCTGTGGAATCAGAGGACATGAGTGGTTCACTTATTGTCCTTAATTTTACCATTTTTGTTGGCACTAACCTCTGCGTATTATGGGCATGGGCAGGCATGCCCATAGTGACTCTGGGTGAGGGCTTGCCAGGCCACTGCAGGGCCAACACACACATCCATTCACACAGAACCACACTAGTCTTTTCGAAAAGTCAGCAGTTTTTTTTTTACATGCCTCTCACCACAGACAGTGAGAGAAATGGCTGGTCTTTCATAACCCAGTTAGCAGCACTGGGGGGACAGCAGTGACAACCTGGTGATAGTGGGGCTTGAACCCCCCAACCTTCGAATAAGTAAGCCAGCACCTTAACCCACTTATACTAAGGGGAATACTTGATTCTTGAACCATCGATATCAGTTAACATATCATACATAGAGGCTATCCCTTAAGCAGCCTTTTACGGGATAGTCCGCAGAGCAGGCATAAAAACTGTAACAGTGTTAGTAAGCTATGCCTGTCCTCATAAAATGCTAAGAAACACCATTTTTGGGGAACACACTTCAGACTATTATTTTATGAAAGCTAAGAGAACATGATTAATTCATCAAATGTAACAATGCATACTCTGACTAGAAATTATTTACATCACACTAAAAGGACATATCACTAAAGCACCAAGCAGCTAATAACTAGGGCTAGTTAACCCACCCAGGTTCAAATTGCTTTGTGTACCTCTGTTTTTTTCATTGTTGAGTCTCTGTCTCTTGGTGGGTTTGTGTGTTGTTGGTCTAAATGCTGGATCTTTGAAGAAGATGGAGGAGAGAGTGGGGACAGTGGCCTCTTGGTGTAAATAAAATCCTCATGATGGCTGTGTATTAAAAAAAAAAAAGAACACTTCATGTCTGGTTCAACTTAAAGCACAATAAATTGACCTGAGATGTAAAGGTTCTGTTTTTACAACTGACAACAACAAGCATTTCTTTGGTAATTTCTGGAATGAGGTTTGCTATATGCAGTAACTAATTTGGATCAGTATTATGAGTACTGAAACAGACTCTTTAAGGTTTTCTTCTTTTGGATTTGGCAGAAGTAAGTGGTCAAATAAATGAAAAAAGATCAAAAAAGGGAACCCTAAATACACTATTTATTAAATCATGTATACACTTTATTTGTAATGATTATTGTTATATCAGATGATATAAAGATTTAGGCACTGCCCAAAAGACACAAGGTTTCAGTATGAATTCATTTTGATTACGCCATCGATGATGTAATGTCACGTAACCATCACCTTATGACTGCCCCTGCCTCAAAGTTTTGATATTGTCTAAAAGTGTTACGCTATTGAGATAAGATTTCTTTAATAGAAACCCAGTATCACCACAGGGTAGCCAGATACCATTCCCTGAAGGTTTACTTCCATACGCATGATATACACGCCAGAAACGTCATGCGCTTTCTCAGTGTGATCGGGTTAGCCTTTCTATTCAAATAAGTAATTTGCACGGCAGTAATAGTTTATATTGCCAGCTACGAAAACAAAGACACCTACTGCACATAACACATAAAATTATGTTTATGTTGTTAAAAAAGGGTGTTTTCTTGGATCAGAAAAGTATATATTATTTTCTGACTTGAAACAAGTAACTGTTTGGAGAGAAATATGGAGCAGAATAAGTTACCATCACTCAGACAATCATTCCCATTATGACAGTTATATACAAGCATGCAAAATACCACCACATGGTTCCCGCATGTACACAAACGGATGGACGGTCACAATGTACATGACACAAATAATCAGATCGTTGCTATATCAATTTTGCTTATTAATGGTGGAGCACTTTCCATAGTCCGCTATAAAACAATCTGGGATTTTTTTATGCAATACATTTAACATGTGTGGTAATGAATGTTATAAAGGATATACATCATATCCGTGTTTAAACATACTCATTCTGGCGGTTGTTGGAATGGGCTTCCTGCTTTTCTATGTCAGCTGAGAGTGGGGGAGCTGGGAGCTTTTCAGTGTGAATGTGGCTTTTCTTATTTTCCCTTTTAGCTTCTCCATTCTCAGCCTAGAGGAACACAGGGACACATATGAGAAAGAGAGAGAGAGAGAGAGAGAGAGAGAGAGGAAGAGAGCTATATAATAGATTATACTAATTTTCTATTATACTTTTATTCTAACCTTCCGTTTGCTTTTGCCATCTATAGTTTCATGATCTAGGTGGTACTGATGTCTCATGGGGGTCTTTTCTTTAACTTTAGCTGATGATGAAGAGAATGATGATGAAGAAGACCTTCTGTGTGGAACCTCACTTGTGTTAGGGACTCTGGCCAGAAGTGCGAGGTCTATCTTGACCACCAGATTCCTCAGTCCTCGATGAGAGACAGTGGTGGACTTCTCAGTACGGCCAAATGGCACCAATGTGTAGAGTTTGTGTTTGCTTAGACGCTGTTGCCCTTCATCTGGAGAAGCATCATTTGATCTCAGCTCAGAAGGTCTGCATTGTTCCTGATGTCTCTGCTTTGGAGCAAGTCTCTGGCTGGATGTAGAGTCCGCAGGAACTTTAGCAATGTTTGGAGGTGGACTGGGCTCCGAGTCTGATTCTGAGGAAGATGAGGAGGAAGAAGAAGATGAGGACGAAGAGGTAAAGGTTTGCCTTGTGGGGCGAACAACAGGAGTAGGAGATGGAGGGGATAGTGGAGGAGAAGGGTTAGAATCTATAACCCCTGGATTAGAGGAGTGCTCTTCGCTGCTCCGTCTCCGTTTCTTCCTTTTAGGGTCCTCCGGCTCACGTCCACTGCATTCAGTTCGGGGCTGATGCTGACTGTTGGTGTGGGGTCTCTGCTTGGGCTGTACCGCCTGCCATTCAGGATTATGCTCCTTCCTTCTTCTCCTCTTCTTTTCTCTTTCACCTTGCTCTTTTCTCCTCTCCTCTTCCTCCTCCTCTTCCTCAGAACTCTGGATCCAGCGGTGCCTTATTAGCTGCTCTTCCGCCAGTCTCCTGTGTCTTTGAGCTTCTGTAGTTTGGACCAGGGCTCGTCCCTGGGCCTTTCTTTGGCTATGCAAATCCGGATTCCTGTCTCTTAGCTTTTGCTCCTTCTCTGAAGTCCTAGTACTGGGCACAGCTTCCTCCCTGGATTTTGTTCTTGGTTTTGTGCTAGGGCTGAGTCCTGAGTTAGGTTTTGAAAAAGACCTAGCTGAAATATCTGGGACAGGCCTAGGTAGTGGCCTTGAGCTTGAACTGTGGACTGAGTGACTGTTTGTCTCAGAAAGACTGTTTGGCTTATGTTTGGGAGAGGGGTCAGGCTTTGGTTTAGAATTTAAACTGTGGCTTAATTTGCTCTTATGTTCACTTGGTCTATGGCTATTCTCTGTGCTACAATCGGTGGAAGACAAGTGCCTGGTCTTTGCTTTAGGGCTGAAGTTGGACCTGGAGCTAGACTGTGACTGATGTGGTGTAGGACTAGGCCTGGATTTTGATCTAGATTCACTGCTCTGAGATTTTGGCTTGTGTGGAGTCTCTTTGTGTGTTGAATTGTATTTAGAATGATGCTGTGGGAGGGCAGGTTGTCTAGAATCCTTCTGCCTAGAGTCATTAATACGTTGAGTGTTATGGTCTGGTGGCAACCATGGTCTGATCTTAGGCTGACGTATAGGACTGGAGGTAAATGTAGCCTGGGTAGTAAGCCTGGAGCTTTCCTGGTGAACCTGAGTATAAGAAGTGATTCTTGGAGAGTCAGGAGCAGAGGTGAGACTAGGGCTAGGGCTTTTGGGTGGGTGAAGAGGTAAAGGACTTGGACTTCGACTTATTCTTAGGCTAGCACCTGGGCTTGGACAAACACTGGGTACTGGACTTGGTACAGGGCTAATTCCTGGGCTTGGACAAGGGCTATATCCTGGACTAGATCGATGACTATGCCTAGGGCTGTAGTCAAACTTAGGACTGGGTACAGGGCTCTGGCTTGGGCTGTAGCTCTCTCTTGTCCCAAGGCCAGAATCTCTTTCCCAGTATCTTCCTGGAGATGGTCCTCTATCAGAATCAAAGCCTGCACCAGAACTGTGACCTCCTCCTGGGTCGTGATCCGACTGTCGAGATTTATGGACTTTATCAAGCCACTTGTCCAGCTGCCACTGTGTCAAGGATGGATTCTGATGCTGGACACAGAACAAAAAAAAGGTTTACCAGCTGAAAGTAAGTATCAAATATATTTTTGAAAATAAAAATAAAAAATGACACTGTATATTTCGAATCATACTGTAAAGTAGTGGTACTGTAAAGAGCCACACCTTCCGCCTGTTTGAAAGTGAAGATCAAAAATTTAAATAGGTGGAGGTTGTGGGTCGTGCATGGTTGGAATGAAACCCTGCACCCACAACCGGCCCTTTGCGGATAATATTGGACACACAGGAACTTATTTTGTAATCGATGGAAATCTTTAAATGTAAATAATTATATTGAGATGATACTGAGTAATGTTTGAACATTTGATAATAATGAGATACTCGGTTTAGCCTTGTCGTCTGACTTCATTCAGTTCTGAACTGTTTTATCCTTTATTAGGGTTGAGGGACACTGGAGCCCATCTCAGCCAACTCTGGGCAAAGGCGAGGTACGCCCTGATCGGCTCGCCAGACCCATGCAGGGCAACATCGACACACAACCATTCACACTCTTGTTCACACCTAGGGGCAATCGAGAGTGTCCAGCTATGTCTAGTTATGTGCATGTCTTTGGACTCTGGGAAGAAACTAAAGCAGCCAGAGGAAACATGGGAAGAACATGGCAACCACACAGAAACATCCTCGCTGGGAAAGAGGCTCAAACCCATAACCTTCTTGCTGTGAGGCGGAAGTGCCAACCACTGTTATGATCTAACATAACCCCAATCCAAATCCACATACCAATAGCACAGTGTGAGAGAAAGTAATTGGCTAAAAGTAGAATGGTGACACAAGAGAACTGTGTTAGTGACCTGACAGAAAGAGGAAAATAGAGCAGTATGAGTAAATAGTGTGAGTGCAATAGTTCTATGCAAACAACTGATAAAATGCATTCAGAGGAGAAAACAGAAGGAGAGTGTGAGTATCACCCTTTAAGCATGAGAAAACAAGACAATAAACCAGCACTCTTGACAAAACACTCCAAACTACAAGCTTTTAAACCTGAAGTTGTTTAAAATGGTATGTATCTAATATGGTTTCTGTCTAAAAATTCTTAATAATAAAATAGTAATTAAACTCAATCGGTATAATGGGACTATACTCACTTGCAGGCATACATAGGAATGAGGGCAATCTACTTTCCCTGCTTTCCTCTGGTGGCTGACCTGTGCTAATTTAAACGTCCAGTGCTCTACTCAAACATCCCCCCTTCCTCATCCCTCACTCTTTTTCCAGAGAAGACACTGCATCTCTTGTGCCCTCTCTCACTCTCCCCCACCCGTCCTCTTCAACCACCCTCTACCTGGAATGGCACGTTGTTTCCAAGCTTCCCTCCTCAGAGACACTCTATGGCTGCATGTAAATGAAAAACATATGGTGTCCCCACCTCTCTGCTGTATGGGCTCCAGTATACAGCATGTTCAGCATGTAAAGGGAGCTGTGTGACACAGGCACGTTCGTTCCTAAAGTGGAGCAGGTCTCTGTTCTCAGAGCATGCAGGGTAGCAGGGTATCCTTCTATCTTCCCCACCCCCTCTGACAATTATCTGTCCTTCCTCCAAAATAATCAATAACCATAAAGTTTGGCTATAAACATATTCAGACGCTACTCATTCAATTTTGTCAATCACATTTTTGTATGTTGCAGGCTGATATTCTTCAAACCAAAAGTTAATGTATCAAAATCATTTGGAATTTTTAATATATCCTATACCTATTTAGTCCATGGAGATTCCATATGTTGACATGACACTGAAACTCTAAATTCTTAGTGGCCTCCAGCCCCTCACCCCCCTTACTCACATTCCTTATACCCCACTCACTCCTCCAAGTGCTTCCTCCTCCACTCTCCACCATCTATACCTCAAAAGCAAAATAACTTCTGCTGGTCAGTTCATAGAACTATTGAGGAAACCAAAGCTGTGACAAAGAAAAGTGTAAAAGTACCTCTTTGTTGAAGGTAAATGGCAGAGGCTGGCTGGGGATCTCAGGCTGAGTATGTGCTTCTGGGCTTGGGCTGCGTGACCGCTGGCTGCTGCTCCCGGACTCACTGGAGGAATCAGATCCTGAGGAGCCCGAGCTGGAATGTCTTGCCCTCCTGCCATGTGTGTGTGTGTGCTGCCGTGACAGGCTGTCGTTCAACACCCACATACACATATACACAGGCATGAGTAGTGAATCATCATGCATATAAAGCACATGAAAATGTACAAGCAAATATGATGCACACACACACACACGCATGCACACGCGCACACACACACACACACACACATACACAGGCTGGGTTTTTAAAAACAAACTGCAGTAAGCACATTCAGATTGACTGATTCATCATGTTGGATTAAACTGAGAGTTCAATATATGACTAAGAACACAAACATGGGCACTTACTTGTGATTTTCAGACCAGGAAGCAATTTGATGAGGTCCCTATAAAATAAATAAATAAATAAATAAATAAAGTATTAAAATTGACCATTTTTGAGAAATTCAGATATTCACAAGCACTGAGGGAAGAGAACACTTATCACCGCAGCACATTAAGATCAACTGAAAGGTCAACTAATACAAAGGTAACATGAAGCATAACACAATGATGAGTCAAGTTGCTGTGACTCATGTGCAAAGAGTTCAATGGATAAAGGCACATACACACACTATTAAACTTGTCTATTTATCAAATTCCTCAACACACACACACACACACACACACACACACACACACACACACACACACACACACACACACACACACACACCACAGAGGAGAAAAGAGGCAAATTGCAGCTATCTGCGTTGGTTAAAAGAAGGCGGCACTAGGCACAGCTGATCTTATAGCTTACTGAACTTCCTGCAATTAGCTGTTGCCATGGGCAACAGCGCTGTCCGCATTCACACGTGTTGAACCGGAGCTGAATCAATAAAGCATCTTGTTGTATGGCTTCATGAAAATGTGTAATTGCTTTGCATACATTGAAATGACAAGGATCATAATTTAGGAAAAAATTAAACAAAAAAACCCCAAACAAACAAACAAACAAAATCCACACACACATAAAGGCAGAACTGTGCGCATGTGTTTGCATGTGTGTGCCTATTTTTCCATCCCTCTACACCTCTCTGATTTCCCAGTAGGCTCGGGTGTGAAGGGTCCTTTAACACTCAAAGTCTCACCGGGCTTCTCAATCCACACCACTGAACTTTGCACATTTATATATGTTCTGTTGTCCTATAGGGGCGGCACTGGGGCACAGTGGTTAACACATCCGCCTCACAGCAAGAAGGTCCTGGGTTCAAGTCCCACACAAGGGTCTGGAGTTTGCATGTTCTCTTCGTACTTACGTGGGTTTCCTTCAATGGGTACTCTGGTTTCCTCCCACAATCCCAAGACATGAGGCTTATTGGCTGTACCAAATTGCCCCTAGGTGTGAGTGTAAATGGCTGTGTGTTGGTGTTGGCCCTGCGAAGGTTTGGCGAGCTGCTCAGGGTGTACACTGCCTTCACCCAAAGCCAGCTGAGGTATATCCAAGGTATGTGAGATATGTTTTATTAATAAATTGTGTAGAAAAATAGTCCACTGCACATGTCTGATCATTTTATATATATATATATGTGTGTGTGTGTGTGTGTGTGTGTGTGAAACCACAGTAATGATTTTCTTTTATATAACAAAACCCCAAACAAACACTGCATAGAATCCTAATCCAGTTGGTCATTTTAATATAATTTATTTATTCTTGGATTATTGTGCTTTAGTTTTGCTGAGTGAATTGTGGAAGTCAGTAAATAATTAATAAATTTACATTCAGTGTTATCACACCACAAGTACAATGATGTCAATTACAGAATTGCTTTCTTCCTACACAAACACTTTACGTCCTCCTACATCCCCTTTATTTTATTCCTGAGTTCTGTGTTAATGTCATTTATGCCATTTGTGTGTGTGTGTGTGTGTTTGTATGTGTGTAAGAAAGAGAGAGAGAGAAAGAGAGAGAGAGAGAGAGAGCAAGAGGGTGAGTGTGTGAGAGAGAGATAAGAT
>JBCNYG010000012.1:37649848-37674389 GCA_039654305.1 Porochilus rendahli | reverse complement strand
ACACACACACACACACACACACACACACACACACACACACACACACACACACACACACACACACACACAAAATCATACTCATATTCACATCAGGGGTCAATTGAGAATATCCAATTAGCCTAATGTGCATGTCTTTGGACTGTCGAAGGAAACCGGAGCACCTGGAGGAAGGCCACGCAAGCACAGGAAACATGTAAACGTCACACAGAAACCCCTGTTTCTCAGAACCCTCTTTCTGTGATGGGGATGTGAGCCCCTATAACTATAACACTTCAATCACTGTGCTCACCATGCTGATGGGATACACATATCCTATACTAATTATCATACTTGAGCTGCTATGTACCTGAAATGTTTCATTTAGACTCAGTATAGCATATTTTATTTATGTATATGATGTTGACAGACATCTTGCATGTGTACCTTTAATATGGACCTTTGGGGTTTACTGTGAAAAGTCATAGATGAGTTATTCTCTGTATGGCTAACCATCTGACGTCATAATACTGATACCTGTCAAAGTAGATCAACACATTTTCCCATCATAGAACCTCCAGTGAAATCAAGTGTGTTCATTTTGAAAACCCAGCAAAATAAACCAGTACTGTGGTCACCATGAACCTTAAAATATAAAAAGGGAAAGTCTTGAGTAACAAGTTTAACCCCTTTAAGTCTATCACTGATGGACATCATTGCTTACCTTCTGAGCTTTGTTTTGAACTGTGAGATTTCTTCTCTGTCTAAGATTGAACAAAATATATGTAAGTTTAGAGCCCCACCATTATTTCCATAAGGCCTTTTGCCATTGTTGGCTCTAGTGTAGTTGAATCTGGCTTGTCTTTCTCTTAGTAATCCTATTCACTGAGATTCGTCCTATCTTAAAACCATAAAGGGTTTTGGGTAAGAGACTACGAATGTGTCCATGTTGATACAGGCTCCAACTCATTCATTCATTCTCTGAACCACTTAATCCCAATTAGGGTCATGGGAAGGCTGGCGACCATCTCACCCGACTCTGGGCGAGGGCAGAGTACACTCTAGATAGCTTGCAAGGCCATCGCAGGGCAGAAATATGCTGACAGCTATGTAGCCTATTCTTTTCAAAAGTAAGCAGTGGCTCTTTTACAGACCTCCCACCACAGACAGTGAGAGACATGGCTGGTGTTTGATAACCCAGTTAGCTGCACTGGGGGGACAGCAACGACATCCCGTTGATAGTGGGGCCTGAAACTCTGACCTTGGGATCAGTAATCCTGCACCCTGCCACCGGGCCACCACTGCGAACTCCAACTGTGTGATCAATAAATGTACATAGGGGGCGCTTGTGAGCACCTTTTGGAAACCCAACACCCTACTGCCTATTAGGTGGAAGCAGTGGCATTTAGGACAGGTGCCAAGACATCTTGACATCTTTAACAGCTGTTTGGACATAATCTAAAGATTTTTAGTGTTTTGTGATCTCTATTTTGTAATTATATGTTTATAGGACATGTGGAAAAAAATACCTAAGTCTTAAGCATAAACATAGAGGCCCCTGCGTTTAAAGAATACTAAAGACAAAAGTTAATAGTTAAAAGTTTGGTCATGAATTTTGCAGTACTGCTCATTCATATCGAGTCACAGGTGAGCAGGAGTGAGCACTTTCACACTTATTTGTAAGTGTAAAAAAAAAACATTTGACGTAATCCACATGTCTTTAAATTGTGGAAGGAAACAAGAGCACCCGGAGAAAACCCATGTCGGCATGTTGAGAAAATGCACACAAATGCCCCAGTCAGCTATCAGGTTTGAACCAGGACCCTGCTTTCTGTTAGGAGTAATGTTAACCCTGCACTATTGTGTGTTCCCCTGCCCTGCCTTCACCCAGTGTCAGCTACAATAAGTCCAGTCTGCCTGTGACCTGAATAGGGTAAAGTGGTTTGGCAAATGAATGAGTGTAAGAAAATTAAAAACTTGTGTATACACAAGCTCTTTTGACAAGAGTTGCAGTGCTAAAATGTTTTTATAAAATAATAATTAAAGGAGGAAGCTATAAGGAAGGCAGAAAAGGAAAAGGGAGGTAATACCAATTCTCAGAAAGAGACATTGGTTTAAAAAACAATTATTGCCAAAGGTGATGTGGAAATCACTGAGTAATCCCAGAAAACTTCACAGGAACATAAGAAAAGCAAAATAAAATTGATACAATTAAGTGATAACAATAAAAGATTGTTGTTTTATTTTTCAAGCATCCTCCTGGGGTTGTGGGGTGGATAACTAACATGTGAAAGCAAGGTTGATGTTGTGGAATAGTCCCCTGAGGTGGAACGTTTTTAGGCATTCCGATGGTAACGTAAGCTCCGTGCGTTTGTCCACGTCACACTTTTCAGTGCGAGCAGTGAAGACATTTTTTGCGGTTTGTGGTCAGTTTTATGGACTGTTGGCAGAATTAGGAAGCGGTTAGCACCTTATTTGCTTTTGTGAATTCTGGATGAGATCTGATCTCTTTTAATTATTATGACATAAAAATGTCTTGTTGTTCTATTCATCTCTTAAGGAAAGGTTCCTGGTGGCCTGATGGACATGAGGCTTGCTTTGCAGTAGTAAGCACCACTGTGGCTTTTACCACAAAGACAAAATTTCCTTAGACACTTGTTTAACCCTTCTTTTTCTATAGATTTATTTTGGTTTCGTTTATCTTGTTGTGCAAACCACCCTAAAGTAAAGAGCAAATTGACACCTTTACCTTTGAGAGAAATGTACAGTAGAATCTTGTTAATATGCATTTTTTAAATGTGTTTTCGTTTAATATGCACCCATGCCTTGGACTTCAAATTAGTAACATTGGGATGACCATAGAGCGCATTTAAAAAAAAACTGGTTGAAATTGATCATGTTAGAGCAATATGATGGCATTCTGCTTTGATCCATGGCAGTGTTCATGCCTACACACAAGCCCATTCACACCCAGATATTAGCTAAAATATATAAAATATTTGCAAAAATGCTAAAATGCCAGCTCACTTAATATGCATTGAGGTGTATTGGACCCTGGCATGCACATATTAATGAAACTGTACTGTACTTAGTATCAGATTGTTGATACTGGTATTTTAACTTCAGTTAAAAAAGGGCTTTTATCTTTAAATATATGAAGGCCAACCATTTGTTATTTGTTGAATTACTAGCATTTCAGAATCAGTGACTGTTAAAATCATTTAAATCAAGAGTGTTTTTCCACATTTTCTATTTAAGCATTATCTTAGGAGGACGTCTATTAACATTAAGATTGTGGACCAATCAGATTGTGCCATTCACCTTCAGTCTATATACTAATGTCTGTCCCGTGTGGGTAATGCTTGAATAACGATGGTGGACACTCACAGACAGCATCATTATTATCATGGTTTAGAATGGAAAAGTAAAGCATGAGCTTTTAGTTTGCCTTTCTTGTTTCCACATGGTATATACTAAAGCTATGAATGAGTATAAAAACATGTGGTCACAGGGCACACTTTTCTTATGTTTCCATATAGTAAACAGTATACTAAATATTTATGCTCTGTCCTGACTCCATCATGGTTAAATATATGAAAATAACCTATCTTCATTTTCTTCATGTTCATCTGCTTAATTCTTGGTCGGGTCGCGGGGGCAGAAACCTAAGCAGTGAGGTCCAGACATCCCTCTCCCCAGCCACGTCCTCCAGCTATTCCGAGGGGACACTGAGGTGTTCCCAGACCAGCTGAGAAACATAGTTCCTCCAGCGTGTGCTGGGTCGACACTGGGGTCTCTTCCCAGTTGGGCATGAACAAAACATCACACCAGGGAGGCGTTCTGGAGGCATTCTAATTTGATGCCCGAGCCACCTCAACTAGCTCCTCTTAACGCAAAGAAGCAGCGGTTTTACTCAGAGCTCCTCCCAGATGGCTGGGCTTCTCACGCTATCTCTAATGGAGAGCCCTGCCACCCTGCGAAGGAAGCTCATTTCAGCCGCTTGTAACCTTGCTCTTTCAGTGACTATCCAAAGCTTGTGAGCATAAGTGAGGGTAGGATCGTAAATCAACTGATAAATTGAGAGCATTGCTTTCCAGCTCAGCTTTCTCTTCACCATAACAGATGGCTTTACAGCAGAAGCTGCACCGATCTGCCTGTCGATCTCTCACTCCATCCTTCCCTCAGTTTGTGAACAAGATGTCAAGGTACTTGAACTCCTCCACTTGGGGAAGGACCTCATTCCAGACCCCGAGGGTGCATTCCACCCTTTTCCGGCTGAGAACCACGGCCTCGAATGCTGATTCTCATCCCGGCCATTAATAATACAGTACCGCGTAAAGGATAATTATGGGATATGTTGTGTAGATATGCCATTAAAGATATCCGCTAGATATATTTTGTATTTCATTCATTCATTCATTTTCTGAACAGCTTATTCCTAATTAGGGTCGTGGGGAGGCTGGCGCCCATCTTAGCCGACTCTGGGCGAGGGTGGGGTACACCCTGGACAGCTCGCCAGGCCATCGCAGTATTTTGTAATTTTTTAGACAGGATTTGAAAAACTGATTGATCTTCTTCACTTTCTCTAAACTGTAACAATCACCACGAACTAATTGTTCACCATCATACACTGTATTTTTCCTGGAACGCGAGAGGCCCAGGTCGGGGATTTAAATCCCGGACGAACCCCCAATTCGTGACTGGTGCGAGCTCCAGAAGTGCTCGGAACAAACCAGATCAGGCGAAAGAAATTGGTGTAGCAATTAACAATAAGTCCGGCAAGGCTTATTAGGAGGAGAGATAGTCGAAAGTTCGTTGGAATATTTCAGTAAATAAACCTGTCTCAGCATAAACGGCATCAGATAACTCATTTTATTTTGCCCGCCTGCCTGATAAATAAACATCATAAATAAATAATGGATGCGCTCTGGTCGGGGCTCCGCTCTGTAGCGTCACTTCCGCTTTTCCTTCCTCACTTCCTAGTAGAGTAGTGGGCATTTATTTGAGGTTAGGAAGCGCTGGGTACATGGAGGAGTCGTCTCTTCCCTGGACTGTGATGAGGGATAGATGATTAACGTAGTTTTCGACAGTCGGACGGGGTGATAGCTGCAGTCCTGCTTCACTCTCCGTGCTGTGTGTGTTTTTCTTCCTCCAGGTTTTTCAGGAGCCCAAAAGCGACAGCGAGTGTGTGAGCAACATAAAGGAGTTTCTAAAAGGCTGTGCCGCGTTCCGGGTGGAGGTGAGTGAAGTTCAGCTGGGCAGTGGGGCTCAGCAGATTACTATCTGGGAGACTTTGTGACGTTCTGAGTAACGGGGTGAAGGAAAACAGTTAACAAAGGAGTCGGAGGATGAAGGCTGACAGTCGGAGGCACAGCCATGAACTGCGCGCCAATAAAATGCCTTGTTGTTAAAAAAAAATTAAACACATCACTATTTAATAGACTTTACAAATGAAATGCGCAATGGAATTTTCACTATATTTTTAAATTAATGAATTTTAATAGTCGAGTTTATTATGAAAAGTCGTGTATTGTTCATTCACTGGGATATTTTGTGCGTACTGGGCTCCATCATGGGTTATTGTTATTATTATTATTATTATTATTATTATTATTATTATTTTCTCCATTATAAAACTCAGTAAAAGTTACTGATGCCAGTGCTTATAAAGTGAGTCCATTTATTACTGATATCTGCTTCAGAAATCCTTTTGCACTTATTTTTTATTTTGTTTATTCTAAAATATCTTTGTTTAGCCAGTTATACAAATATATAGCTGTGTGTGTATATATATATATTTGTATGACATTAGTAAACATTGTTTGCTCCACATACAGGCTATTAAATAAATAAACAAACCAAGCTCTACAGTGCTGAAGATATTACACAGTACATTTTTAATCTTCCCATCTGTGCATACACTGACAGTTTTTTAAGTGTCCGTTTTGTTATTCGATATTGTGAATTATACATCCAGATTGCCAGGTGACACTCTTCCCCCATTGTTTACAGGATGCATACGCCTATATATTTCATTAAGCAAGAATACAAAGGGCCAGATTGCAGCATGCTGAATTATGCGCATTTATTATAGAGCCAGATGGGTTTAACTAGAGCCCATATACTTGAGTGCTTTGAAAGTAGGGGGGTGTTAGTGTGCCACTTGGTCTACTCTTAACAGTGTAATGACCAAAAAAAAGCAGATTGTAAATATTTAATGACACTTTAAACACAAGTTGTTATGGCTGATTTGAGCTGCCCGAGCGCATACTTGATCCGTTTTTTTCCCTTTAGTCACAAATGAAGATATTGTCCCTGCTGGTGAATGCTGTGCTGTTGTTTCTGTTGTGTGTAACCACTTGCATTTTGAAACTGCAGGATGCTGCATGAGTCTCCACACATGTAGCGTGCTGACACATTGCTGTGCCCTGGCGTTGCCCGTGGCCAGCTGGGTCATGCACACACAAGCCCCTCTTTGTCCATGATGAATGCTGTGTGTGAGAAGCTAGTGTATTCTTCTCTGTATCATTACTGTTGTGTTAGATCTCAGCTGACTGTATCATTTTTAGCCCCCAGAACCAAATAGGCACACACACATTTTCTCTTTAAATCTAAGTTTGCTTGCTAGACTTTGAACCAGAATGAGATTGAGAATTTTCATGTAAGTATCTTTAGTATTATTGTACACTAAAATTAACCAAACTGTTTGTAAGTAAAGGAAATCAGTTGCCTGAACCTTGCATCTGCGCTCAACACATCAAATCACACCTTAGTCAACCACAACTAGCACTTACCAGCGCTATGTACCTGCATTGCACATGTGTGGTGTCCTATATAACATCACCCACCCACAAGGGGTTTCCCTTTCTATATATGGTAAAAGATTCTGTCACTATCTTGAATTTTCCTTATAGGGAAACACTCATTTAGGTAATTAAAAATATTGTTGATGTTAACACTTAAAGGTACCCAAGGCATAGAAAAAGAGTAGAGGGGTTCTTTTAATTTCCTGCATTAATGATATGAATTTCCTGATCGATTGCCATTTATGTGACAAAATGACAGGTGAAAGAAGAGCTTTCAGGAAACACAGCGCACCGTGTGGTCACATCACCCCAACGTTAATTATTTACAAGTTCACAGCCTCCCTTTTTATTCTTGTATATAGTGTATATTTTATGGTGTATATATTTGGTCTCATTTCACTGTTTATTTGTTTTAATGCTGTTGCCACAGTGTAATGAAGGCATTATGGGTTGTTAGGATCTGTGTGTGTATATCTGAGACTTTGATTAGTGCATTATCTCAGAAATGGAAACAGAAATTTTGAAATGACTGTTCCAGACAGGGTCATGTCCTCAACAAGGTCAATTGTCTGAAAAGACTAGATTCTGTTAAGGAACAAGTTCTTCTTGCTTCTTGTCTGTTGGCTTTTGTCTTTTTTTATCCAAATATTAAATACCAGGACATAAAACAAAATAACAATAAAACATAAAATAAATATTTAATTTATAATAGTTGTATTTGTGATCTAGCATGATACAGAACAGGTATATTCAAACACATGTGTTGCCTTAGTAACTGAGCAGGGCTTAAGATTAGCTTTATTTGAGGAACTGAAATTAATAGGAATTATCCAGGATTGCTGAAATAAGCCTGGTTTATGAAGTGAGCTTGCTTTGTGGAGTAATCTACTTTCCCAGCTCAAAAGATTTACATGTACGTTCTTGTGTATGAGGGGAAAAAACACAACTTTTTAGGATTTAGGTTTGTAGTTCTTTTTGTGCGGTGGCACGGTGGCATAGTAGTTAGCATGTGTGCTTCAGAGCAAGAAGGTAATGCATTTGATTCCCAGGCTCGGGGGTTTCTGTGTGGAGTGTGCATGTTCTCCCTGTGCTCGTGTGGGTTTTTGTCTGGGTACTCTGGTTCCCTCTGACAGTCTGAGAACATGCACATTAGGCTCACTGGCTGTTCCAAGTTTCCTGTAGGTGTGAGTGTGAATGGCTTGTTGTGTGTATTGGCCCTGCGATAGTCTGGCCAACTGTTCAGGGTGTACGATAACTGTAAATGTATGATAAGTGGTTTGAAAAATGAACAAGTCAGTGAGTTGTCTGTGCCTTCAGTTTCTACACTTACGCTTATTAATATGTTACAAAGATTTCACCAATATTGCAAAATATTTGGTGTACATCACCTCTATAGTTGTTTTTCCCTTTGAATACGTAACACTGTCCTGCTTTCCATAGTCAAAGGATAAATATAGAACAAATAAGATCCCACTGTGGTGATATAAGCACTGTGTTCCTATTATGAACGGAATCCAGATTTAGTTGTCTGGTGCATACCTGAGTATAGCTGGAGTATTGTTATCTGTCTGATTGGTTCACCTGATGCAGTGTGCTGTTTATTCTCTTAATATGAATTATTTATGCCACTTCTCAGACCAGAGTCACTTTCCTTGGCAGACCATGCAGCCCTTTTTCTGAAGCACTACTTATCTCAGATCTGTTGTACTGTCGGCTGAAATTAGTTACCCCATGCATTAAAACAAACATGTTTGTACTATATTGTCATGGTTCTTTCTGCAGCTCTGCATCAGATCAGTTGGGTTTGTATTTTGTGTACATTTTATAACTAAATTCAAGGATTATCCTGACCACAGGAAGTTGGCTATTATAATGTTAACTGCAGTTAAACAGATGTAATGTAGGCATGAATAAGAAGAACCATGCACCAATAATATACATTAAAGTTCCACTTTGCTGCCTTATTCTGTTTCCACACTGTGAGTATTTGTAATCAGTGATAAATGAATTTGATGTTTGTATTTTGCGGTCAGGGGAGTTTTGCAGGCACACATTATGACTTTGCTGCTTCACTAAACTTAAACATTGCGTCCCACTTCATCTGTTAACACTGCAAGAGGGCTAAAGTATCAGAAGAACTTTATAAGATTGGGGCATTGGAATCTTTACTACCAGGTCCAGGAAGTCATACAAAATGACAGAATAGTGTGAGGATTTGGATACAGCTGCACCGGTTGGTGTGAGCTGATTGACAATGATGCGGAGTTAACTCTTCATTTCCCAATTTGCCTGTCTATCTGGTAATTATTTAATTCTGGGCTCCTGAGTAATACACATTATTCAGAACTTGTTACATTGGATTCTGATGCTGCCATGGTGATCATGTGACTTGGCCATGACTGAATATCAGTACAGAAAATAATTAATATTTTTTTCTATGTTAAGTGTAAATATTGTGTGTAATATTGATTTTTATCCAGACTTTTTTTAGACAGATTTTTTTTTCCATCTGCAAGCTTTTGGGATAATTCTGAACGTTAGTGAGTCAGTATTTGTGTGTGAGACACATTGTAAGAAGACCTACACTTTGAAGCTGAAAGCAAATTTAAGGTGCCGGAAATTAACCCCATATTCCTGGCGTAAAGTTTATAATTGTGACCGTGGTTCAAGGTTGTTTATAATTGTGTTTGTGGACATGATTTATCCAATCCAGTAACTGACATTAAAGATTTTCTTATGTGTAAATGAATACCCCCAATCCTTCCCAGTGTTCATTTCAGAAAATTCAAACTGAAAAATTAATAGGTAATTTGTGTTTAAAAAAAAAAAATCCCTGATGATTGATTCATGTATATATGCACTAACTGTGATCAGCTGTCTGTAAATGCAGTCAACATTACTGGTGATTTTCATCTCTTTTCTTCCTCCATAGCCATTTGAGGCAAGTGACCTGCTGCAAGGCCAGAACTTCAGCAAAGTTCTCACCACATTGGTGGCACTCAACAAAGTGACTGCAGGTACTGTTGACATTACTGTAGCACATGCAAGCTGTTTTCAAGGGTAGGGTCATCAAAGTTTACTGTTTAAACAAAAGTCATCTGGGACATGCCAAAATGTTGAGCTTGATGGCAGTATAATATGGCAGATGTTATTTAGGGCCCCGTGGAATGCGGACACCCTATAGGTACCAGTCTGTTCGTGCAACCCCATCTTTGTCCAGGTTGTAACTTCCAATTTGTTTGCTTATCCAGGCCATATTTCTTATGTGCTTAGCCACAAATTATTATGACTAATACCAAATTAGGCTCACCTATGCATCTTGGGAATGGGGGTCATGCATACCAACATTAGGTTTGACTCCACTTAATAAAAGGTTCTGTTAACCCCAAGTCCTGACTGTTTTGAGGATTCTCATTGGTTTACCATTATATGATTTGGGGAATCCTTCTGGGATTTTGTAAGTAGGAAGAGTATTCTTGTACCAAATATGGATAATAGGGAAATACAATGAGCAATCACAAAAGTGGTTTAAAAATCTTCTAAACAAGTGGATATTTCCATTGTTTTACAACAAATTGGACATGGAACCCTTTGTTAAACAAGTATTTTAGCATGGATCGATTGTGTTTATGGATATTTGAGCTTGGTCATGGTGAAGATTATGCTTTGAAGGATGTATTTTTTTTGTCCATGTAAGCCATTTTCAACTTACTTTGCCTCTTACTCCAAACGCTACTTTGCGACTTAATCCGTATTATGCTGGAGAGGGTCACATATGCTTGCCTCACATATATCAAACCTGGCATACTTATGCAACTTGGGTAGTGAGTGTTGTGTACCAACATTAGGGCACTGTCACCTTGACCTCATTTAAAAGAAAAAAATGGTTGTCAATACGGATTATATTTTCTATGTAGTTGGCCTTACACGTACAAGACCAGGTATATCCAGGTCACTCGCGTCAAGGTCAGGGCCCACTTTCAAATGTCAAATTACTTTGGCAAGTTGAAAGATACTGCTCGATAAGGTATAAACTTTCACCTTAACCCTCACCTTGACCTTGAAGCAAATGACAAGAAAGAAAGACAGAGTGTCTAGTATATACAGTGTTTTCAAAATACTGCTTACATATTTTGAGCGTATGTATTCTTCAGCCATAGTGCAGCACTCAGTGATGGTTGCCATGACAGTGGTGTCTAGTTTACTAAACAATAATGTAGTGTTTCCATTTTTTTATAGATACCACATAATTCATAAAGTTTTATTTCTCTAAACATTAATCTTATTTTTATCCATGTTATGCACTCTATATTACTGTTAATACTAATGTATATTCTACTCTAGTTACCAGCCTTGACTAACTTGACTTTTTGTTTATTTACTTGCACTGGAACAGATATTGGCATTGGAAGTGATTCTGTATGCACCCGTCACTCTACTGCCCATCGCATCAAATCCTTTGAATCTCTGGTCTTGCAGACCTCACTGGGCCGATCGTCCAAACTCCTCCATAACCAGTTCCGAAGCCTGGTGGGTAGTGGGGCCTCATGTATCATGGTATACTAAAGCGGTTACAAAAAATGATCCCTGTTTGTCAAGTTGTGTATGGTTAAATATGAGCATAAAATTATTTTATGCACAGAAAATTTTATTTTTCATAAATGGATTGTTTCCTAATTGCTACGTTCACTTTTGGATTAACACCCCTAGCTTATCTAAAGATGTTTGCAAGTGCACTTGATTAGTACAACAGAAAAAGGGCTAAAATTTTGACAGTGCTCTCTGAGTTTAGATTGACACTAACCAATTGTGGGTGCTTGTGAGTCAGATATGTGGAAGAGGGTAAAGAGCCCTTTGCCTGAAATGTCTTTGCAGTTTGAAAAGATTCGGTGGCTGGCTTCACATTTCTCGAGGGAGAACATAACAATTTTTACCATCCCTGGTTGGAAGCGGCTTGGAATTAGTTATAATGGAATTGTTGGAATTGGTACATGACCAAATTGGGAGATTACGCGTTGATGTGTACTGGATTTACTTCCTCAGTGTGGAGGCCATTTTTGTTTTTGGTTTATGAATTTTGAGAAATACAGATCCCACATACTGCTGTTGCTTGACATCACAATTTTCATTAAAAAGGCGATTATTTATTTAGGAAAGAACATCTTTAATAATACAGAATAAAAGGAATGCCTTTTACTTGCAGTATGCATGGAGGAAAATGGCACACCTATCACAAAGAATACAACTGTATGATTTAAAAAAAAGTTTTTTTCATTGAATTTAAGAACAAAGTAAATGTAAAGTTCAGCATCAATATTGATAATCTAACTAGTGTCCATTCCATGCACTGAATCCTGTACCATTCTATGCAACGTATGAATAAAGGCTTAGAACATAGAATTGTGTGTAAATTATTATCTTATTGATTTTAAAGTGCACTAAGTAACTAAATTATTTAAGGCACATATGCTGTATTAATGTTATTGTAAGTGGCGGAAGTTAACATTTAACGTTCACCATTATTATATAATTATTTATTTATTAAAATTTTCTGTCTGTTCAAAAATAATAAAAGCAAAATATGTCTGTGTTCTGTGGTCTCTCTTGTTCTAGGATATGACAGAGAATAGTAACACCCAGTTAGTGGTGAAAGCTCGCTTTAACTTCCAACAGACCAATGAGGATGAGCTATCCTTCACCAAGGGTGATATCATCACTGTCACTCGCACGGAGGAGGGTGGATGGTGGGAGGGCAGCTTCAACGGGAAAACTGGCTGGTTTCCAAGCAACTATGTCAGAGAGGTCAAAGGTTGTGGCAAGTGTCAGTTATGTAAAGAAGCGCACACACACTTCTGTAAAAAATCAGTTGTCTTTTACACTGTACAGTGGGTTGCAAAAGTGTTCATACCCTGGAACTTTTCTACATTTTGTCATGTTATAAAAATAAAATAAAAAAATATATTTTACCCAACTGAATTCAGAAATCACAAATAGAGTCTACCTGCGTGTAATCCAATCTCAATATAAATACAGCTGCTCTGTGAAGACCTCAAAGGTTTTTTTAAGAAGCATTAGAGAACACACAGCATCATGAAGCACAAGCAACACTCCAGACTGGTCAGGGTTAAAGTTGTGGAGAAGTTTAATGCAGGTTTAGGTTCTAAAAAAAGATATCGATGGCTTTGAATAGCTCACAGAACACTGTTCAATCCATTACCCGAAAATGTAAAGGGTACGGCACAACTGCAAACCTACCAAGAAATGTTCATCCACCAAAATTGACAGGCCATGTCTTGGAGAGCATTGGTCAAATAAGCAGCTAAGAGGCCCGGGTAACTTGGGAGGAGCTACAGAGATTGACAGCTTAGGAGGGAGAATCTGTCCGGAGGTCGATTATTAGTAGTGCACTCCACAAATATGGCCTTTATGAAAGAGTGACATGAAGTAAGCCCTTGTTAAAAGAAAGCCATATGAAATCCAGTTTGTAATTTGCCACAAGCCCTGTGAAAGGTGCTCTGGTCAGATAAGATCAAAATGTAACTTTTTGGCCCGAATGCAAAATGCTTTGTGTGTTGGAATAATAACACTGCACATCAACCTAAGCACTCTATTCCCATCGTGAAACGTGGTGGTGGCAGCATCATGCTGTAGAGATGCCATTTCAAGGAAGCTAAGCAGTGTAGATGGGAAGATGGATGGCGCCGGATACAGGGCAATCTTGGAAGAAAACCCGTTAGAGTCTGCAAAGGTTTGAACGAGTCAGAGGTTCACGTTCCGGCAGGGCAACACCCCTAAACATACAGCCAGAGCTACAATGGAATGGTTTCGGTTAAAGCATATTTATGTGTTTAGAGTGGCTCAGTCAAAGTCCAGACCTAAATCCAACTGAGAATCTGTGACAAGACTTGAAAGTTGCTGTTTGCAGATGATCTCTATCCAATCTGACAAAGCTTGACTTCTTTTACTTTATTAAGAAGAATGTGCAAAAATTCCAGTCTCTAGATCTAACAAAGCTAGTAGACATTTTGACGTTTTTACTTCCACTTCACATTGTGTGTGGTCTATCATATAAAATCCCAATACCATATATTAACGTTATTTGTTGTAACATGAAAAATGTGGAAAAGGTCAAGGGATATGAATACTTTTGCAATCCACTTTAGTTTGCTCATTGTTGATTCTTTGAGAGCATGTGTCTTAAATGTGAGTAGTTTATTATTATTATTATTATATATTTTTTTTGTCTCTGTCACAGATAAGCAAGTTTCCCCTAAATCTGGAACACTTAAAAGCCCCCCTAAAGGTTTTGACACCACTGCCCTTAGTAAAACCTACTACAACTTGGTAAGAATATTACATCTGTATTTGCAAATGTATAAATGTGTATATTTCCATTTTAAATGCATTATAAATGGTTAAATCGAGAGTATAACACAATAACTCATAAAACTACCATTTACAGTATATTGTTTCTTGATAACTAACTTTGTGGGATGTCGTCAGTGGCTACTTCGAATTGTGATTTTTTTTTTTTTTTTTTTAGATAGTTAAGGGATATGATGTACTTGTCATTGTTCAGTCAGACTTGTTTTTTTTTTCTTTGACATTTTGATGGTCATTTCTGCTTCTTGTTATTATGGGAGAATAAGAACCTGCTGTCTTTTTATTGTGCCATCTCTTTAATGTTAGTTCTGAATGGATTAATAATGGAGATAAATCAGCATATGTACATTTCTAATTCTTAAGTCTGTCCTCTTGAAAAAGTTAGTCTCGCCTATATTTTGTATTAGTTGATGCCCTTAAAAGTGTGGAAATAGATATTCATGGCTGTTTTATTTAAATTGCTCAGAAGAGAAAACCAGAATCTTTTTCGTTGTTTAGCAGTGCATGATCATGAGTAGTTCGACGAGATCTAACACAGTGGGTGTGCCTGCATCCTGGGTACAGTAAAGATTATAAAGTTTTAATGTACTTGTCCTTAAAATGCTGTTGCCATGTTGACTGCTGACACCTTGTTTTGTAGTAAACACAAAAGGAAGTATTAATATTGGTCATGTAATATTCATAACCTCATATTTAAAATCATAACAGAGGTTGCTTCCTATGTGGCATGTCATCAGGATGAATGAAATTAATGGTCATATGTTTCAAATATGAAGAGTAATATCACAATAGGGCTGCGAGATACTTCCACGATTATTGTATTGTGATATAACCTGTCGTATCCTCAACCAGCCGAATAGTACGAGTTATCTGAAACTGTTCTTTAGAAATAAGCATGAAGATGCATCGTTTTACCCCATGAATATGTCAATAGACAGTCTGTAATGTAGCATGAAACCTAGATCTAGCTTTAAAATATTACTCTTATTGTACTACAACCTTACTTTTGGCAATAGCGGGAGGAGTAGTACACTGGGTCAGTGGTGGTGGTGTAGGGAGCCCAAGGCTTTATCAAGCCAAAACTGGAGTAATCTGCAAGTGAAACACACAGAAACAATGTCAGAACACTGGGAACAAAAGCAGAGCAAATAAAGGTAGACTTCCAGAGCAGACAGCAAAAAAAAAAGTGCAAGTATGGCACTGGAGCTCAGGTGTTTGTATATGCGCTGCAATATTTTTAGATGTAGCAGGTTTTCTACAGGTATTTGAAATAAGAAGCCAGGGATTGTCATTCCTAGGGATAGGGGAAGCCATTTCATTAATTTTATATTAAAATCGTACTTTTACATCAAATCATTTGAAAGCAAGAGTTCCAAGGTAAGCATCGTTTCTGGAGATAGAAGAATCCCTAAGTGTCATGCAATGTTGAGTGATGGTTCTGTGGCATTTTGGGGATATTTCAGACATTAAGACACTTGGTAATATATTTCCTCATTTAAGGCAGCTTTTAATGCGTGTGGATTTTATAGTAAAGAAAAGTTTTAAAGGCTAAATATTTTTCTAGTTTTTTTTGTATTTTTTTTTGCTAAAATGCTTCTGACCCACTTATGCATTAATCTCCTATTTCTAAAAATACACAGTTGCAACTTCTGACTGGTGTGGTACAGGAGGCTATAGAGAAAATATTGCAGTATAATTTTTAGGTCTGAATCACCCAGATCTATGTGCTGTGCACAAACAAATGATATCTGGGATTGAGTGTGATTTGCTTTTAGTGCAGATGTATGTTTTTCATGAGAGCAGAAGGAAGTCAGCTCACAGTCAACAATGTTTTGTTTCTCCTGACATTTAAAAGAAAATTAATACCAAACACTTTCATCTTTAATCATCTATGTAGCGAAATCATTTTGCTTGAAGGCCTGTGTTGAAATTTTAACCTCAGTTTAATGTTCTCTGCCGTCTTTTTTTAACAGGTGCTACAGAACATTCTAGAAACGGAGACCGAGTACTCAAAAGAACTTCAAAATCTTCTGACCAACTATCTGAGGCCACTTCAAAACACAGAAAAGTGAGTCTTTTAAGTTAAAAGGCCCACCCTAGTCCTACATTAACTGAAGTGCCTAATAAATCACCAGACTGAATCAGTTAGTTAGTAAATATGTTCAGTAAGATTTATGTTACTGTCTTTGACTTCATTGTGCTTTACATGAATTTACACTGGTGCACCGGCTTATGGATCATGTAGAATATGAAATTGTTGCTCATTTCTCGTCTTCAAGTAAATTTCTTATTTTGTTTTAGACTTAGCTCTGCGGATATCATTGTCATCATGGGAAATCTGGAGGAAATCAGCACCTTCCAACAAACCCTTGTTCAGTCACTGGAAGACTGCACTAAGTGAGTACTATTAATAATTGTCTACTCCGTCTATGGTTCTACCCTTAATGACATCTGTTAAAAAAATGTCTCAGGCTTTCAGATGTATATGCATTTTGACTTTTGGAAGATTGTTATAAACAACAGCAGCTAAAAGAATATGCCTGTAGTTATAATGTATGACAATGAGATTGCTGCTGGGGACAGGAAATGACAGCCATTTGATCAGGATTTCTGCCCAGTTTTAATCACTTTAATGACTGAACTTCAGACGAAAAGAGATGTCGTCATTAAACCTTAATTTTTTGACAATGAATCAGAAGCAATTTTATTTTGCGGAATTCAGATCATCACTGGAATGTAAAAATGGGTGGGAATGGGGTGGTATTCTCTGAGTTCCAGAGATGGTTTGATTTTAGAATGTCTAGGTCAAAAGTGAAGGTCAGTGCAAGGTCACAATATTTTGGAGATAAAGCGCATACTACTTCAGAATGAGTCCCGATAGCCATGCCGTTACAATGAGGCACTAATAAGAATCCATATATGGTCTTTCAAATGAAATGGCTATCTTTGACCTTGGGATTTGAAAGGACACCACCCCAGCTATCTCATAAAATCTTAAAAGGAGACTTTTTTTGTTCATTTGGTTACGTCCACATACTGTAGAACGCATTGAAAGATGAGCACATAGATAATTAAAACTAGCACCTGTTTAGGGCCTATATGTTACATTATCCATGCGGAGAGGTACACAATTAGTGCACGTCTTTTGTGATTGATTATTTTTTCTGACTTTGCTTTTTTAGACTTCCAGAGCTACAACAAAAAGTAGGAGGCTTTTTCTTAAACCTTATGCCCAAGACAAGAGCATTGTATACAGGGTACTGCTCAAACCATCCATCAGCTGTTAACATTCTCACCGATCGCAGGTATGCCTCTGCAAACTGTTCTACATTTTATGTACACTGGCCAGCTAAAATAAGTCACACACAGTTATTATGTATATAGTATATATGTTTCCTCTCACATTTAAACATAATTGTTAGTTTTACTGTCTTTTCTTAAACGATTTGAATCTGACAGTTGTCAATCGGTCAAGATTTTTTTTTCCCAACCATGCTTCCTGTATAAAGTTGACACTTCTTCACTATCCTTCCAGGATTTAGTAAAGCATTGATCAGCCCTTAACCAAGACATTCCAGAAATCTCTGTAGTTTTCTTTGCTTAATTCATTTGACCCTTTTGAAATACAGATATGTCACAGAAACTACACGAGATATGTCTTCTGACATGGTTGTCTTTGAAATCGGAAGCTACTCACTGTATCCGCTACGGTTAAAAGTTGGGAACATTAATTACCTCACTAATTATCCACTCGAAGGCTCCTAGTGTTTGCTAAGTTAAAAACAAACTAAATGTAAAACCCTGACCTTCGGATCAGTAACCAATTGCCTTAATCACTGAGCCACCACTGCACCCCATTAGGCTTATTGATCATTTCTAATTGCCTCTAGGTGAGTGTGAAGGTGTTTTTTGTGTTGGCCCTGTAGGGGTCTGGTGAGCTGTTCAAGGTTTACCTTGTCTTCGCCAGAGTCGGCTGAGATAGGCTCCAGTCTCCATGCAACCCTGGTAGGATAAAGCATTTCGGCAAGTGAATGAAGTAATGAAAACCAAACTGTGACCTTTTTTTGCTGGGCAGTGTATATCAGTGCACATGAAGCCATAATGTAGGTTTCACTATTTCACTAGAGTGTTTGTTGCCTCATAGTGAGGAGCTAGGAGACTTCATGGAAAGTA
Organism: Porochilus rendahli; assembly: GCA_039654305.1. Lineage (NCBI taxonomy): Eukaryota > Metazoa > Chordata > Actinopteri > Siluriformes > Plotosidae > Porochilus > Porochilus rendahli. The sequence continues at coordinate 37,656,051 of JBCNYG010000012.1, read as the reverse complement.
GAGGAGCAAGTGCTCCAGGCATCCTCACTCTGACCACAGGCCTGAGCAAACCATTCATGAGACTCGACAAATACCCCACTTTATTGAAAGAACTGGAGAGACACATGGAAGTAAGAAACTTATACCAAGAAATTTTTGAATATGTATAACAGAAGGAAAATCTGAATATATATATATATTTTTTTCTTGATATTTTCTTTAGGAGGGTCACCCAGATCGGACTGAAATTCAGAAGTGCATGACTGCATTCAAGAATCTTTCTGTGAGTTAGTGTGCCTACAAAAACGTGTTGTATCTGCAGTCACGTACGGGTGTCTCACATTGCATTGCTTTCTTCTTCAGGTATGGGTTGTTTGAAGAGATTGGTGTGGCAAATATTTTTCCACCCTATGTTTCCATGGTTACAGGCCCAGTGTCAGGAGGTGCGTAAACGGAAGGAGCTGGAGTTGCAAATTCTCACAGAATCCATTCGTTTGTGGGAGGGTGAAGACATCAAGACTTTTGGCTCTGTGATCTACATGAGCCAGGCCATGGTACAGAACCAAGGCTGTGAGGTGAGACATTACTCAATTCCGCATTTGTTTTCATGTAATAAGCCTTCTGATAGTATATGTTATTTTATACAGCAGTTGGTTATGGATTACAAATGGGATTGGACAAGTGGCCTGTCTGGAGTGCTGATATTCACAACAGTATCACTGGCTCATTTTCCTGTTTGTATCACTCCACTTGAGTGTCTCGTAACTACATAAAGTTCAAACTCTAGCAATAGTTCATTACACTGAAACAGTAACTACACTTACTACAGACTCTCATTCAGTCTGTGCATTCCATGGCAGCAAGGACCTGTCCTGCTGAGACTTCTCTAGGATTTACTTTGATTACTCTGGGTTTACACTGGGGACAAGATGTTCGTGATATTCATTCATTTTCTGAACCACTTATTCCTAATTAGGGTCGCGGGGAGGCTGGCGCCCCTCTCGGCTGACTCTGGCCGAGGGCAGAGTACACCCTGGACAGCTTGCCAGGCTATTGTAGGATGTCCGTGATCTCCATGATTTAAAAAAAGCATTGAGCTCGACGATTTATGAGCATGCTTGGGGTAGCAAAAGGACATAAAGTTCATCCAAGGAATGAAACTTGAAGGAATTGTTCCTCCAAGTTCATCAAAATCTCCCTACGATGGCACCTCATGGTCTGTTAGGCTTTACTGCGCTTTACTACACTTTCTACTTTCTGTCATGACTGGCATCAAATCGTAATACATTGTGATAATTGCAGCAAAGTTTTTCACCACAGTCTACCGGGTTCCCTCAAAATCACGAATCCACCAATTCAATCCTATGACCCCCCCCATGCTTCTCATGTTTCCCTCTGTGTATGAAAACGTATGCATCTCGTGCTTTCTAGGTGCAAAAATACTTTTTTGTGAAACTTTTTTTGTGAGACTTAGCACATTAAATGTCTGATTTGTAATAAATTGTTGTCTTTCCCCCCGTACCATTATTATATAAACTTTGGTACTAAATTGTGCAATGAAGGAACTTGTTTTGCTTTAATGGTTTTTCTTCTTTTTCAGGAAAGAAATGAACGTTACCTCATGCTTTTCCCTCATGTTCTACTCATCCTCTCGGCCAGCCCAAGAATGAGTGGCTTCATCTATCAGGTCAGAAGATGGTCACCGTATCACTTGCCATTAAACAAGTGACACTGGAATCGAGCTCCTTTCCCAGCCCTCCTATAAGCCCTTATATGTTTGTCTTAAACTTTGTTTCTCACAGGGCAAGTTGCCTTTGAGTGGAATGGCAGTAACTCCTTTAGAGGACTGCGAAAGCCACAAAAATGCTTTTGAGCTCTCAGGTATAGTCACCTGCAAGTTTTTACATTTTAGCTGAAAACATCCAGGGCAGAGGCGAATGGAGTGTTTACTGTGTATGTGTGTGTATGGTCCATCCTTGCAGGTTGTATGTTTGAGAGAATGCAGGTTATCTGCTTTAATAAGCATGATCAACAGGATTGGCTGGAGCACCTAAACCGCCAGACCAAACATACCTCCATGACAGCCCCAAGCATGAAGCCACTCACAGTCCCTTGCCACACGGTGAGTTTATAGTTACAGGTCCTAAATAAGGTTTTCTCTGGGCATCAGCAAGATAAGTCCTATATGTGTGCATGCAGTGACTATACAGAGGATCCTTTCAAATTTGTAATTCACTTTCACTTGGGTAAATTTCTTTAAATTGTCTAAGCTGTGGGGGGGGGAAGCAGTATCTTTTTATTTTGAAACCTTCTGTGGAAACTTGCTTGGAGACACTCGTACAAAGGATCTTCTTCATTCATCCACAATTAACATTTCAGGCTCCATTGCATTCTTATAGTTGTACATGTGGACTACCTTTTAGAGTGGCCTTGAGCAGAAGGCTACATCAAAATCGTGGTATTCATTACAAGGACAACTAAGGCTGTACAACAGCACAGATTTTGCATGAAACTCTCAACGTGTGTCCTACTTTTACAGTAAACTTTCTTGTTCTCCTTTTCTAGCTCCCATCCCACCCTCTAACCCCATCCAGGCACGCAGAGAGCCGAGGCCTAACTGTGGCTCCTGCCTACCACACGCTCCCTCACTCCTCCTCACATGGAGCTCCACACAGCACTGTAATGTGGGGGCCTCTGGAACCTCCCAAAACCCAGAAACCTTGGAGTTTGAGTTGCTTGAGGCCAGCACCTCCTCTCAGACCATCAGCTGCCCTCTGCTATAAAGAGGTCAGTGTGTGTTTTGGTCATGATATCTATCCTGTTGTTTGCTTTGTGAGATTATGGTGGTATATGTTTTGCCTGATATTTTCACATGTATTGTGCACTGCAATATAATTTAAAGACCTGTCACACATTGACTTACATTCTACTGTTTATCATATTGATAAAACTGTACATATTACTCACTGACAGGATTCATTCTGTATCTGTTTTTTATTTGATAATTGGATTTATCAATTTTGGACAAGTGTAAAAGACTCAACTCAGTGGAGAGATTATGTGGGAAATCCGAGTTGCACTATTGATTCCGGGAAAAGTAAATAACTCACAGTTCATAGTTTAAATATAGTTCCTTGAGTAAACTGAATAATTAATGCATAGCCTATATATTTTCCAGCCCTATTCTCTGGGCTGTGTAGATGGTGGACTCTTAGTTATTGCATGCCCTGTTTCTATAGGTTTTTTATAATTTTAAATATATAATGCTTTGACAATTTTCTTTATTTTGACTCTGTACAACATAGTGGATGTGAAACAATGCCAACAAGATGAGATTGGAGTGTAGACTCAAACTTTTCAACCCAATTGAAATGTTTGTAATTCTTACGTACTTGCTAAACTTTCTGCACTTTACTAGTAACTACCCTTTAGATGCGCCAGTTTGATGCCCTCATCTTTCCCACTGTTGACGTTAGCAATTTGAGCTAGCTCAGAGGAAGCCATTCAGTAGGGTCTGAATGGACATTTGGAGCTACTTCCTGGGGAATTTCTCCATTTGACTGCTAAACTAAATTTTAATCAGGTAAAGCAGTGTAGACCAATGGGCAACTACTTTACAGTCTGTGGTATCTGTACCCAAACATTCTTCTGCCTCTTTTTCTTACTTTTGAATGTAATTTTGATGTCTCAGCCCCTGAGTGCAGCTAATTTTGGTAATTGTTCTGATTAATAGAGCTCTTTAAGGGGCACACTTGGTATAATTTACTGAAATAAATAGTTTCAGATTTCCCAAAGTTTTTTTTATACAAACATATAAACTCACCCAACTGGATTTTAGCATAATTGAAGAAATAAATGTCTGTTAGGGGGTCATAAAGTGAGTTTCAAGCTTATAGACCTGGGCATATTGTATTGTGTTTCTTTCAAAAATAACAATTATCATTTAAGGGGTCAGAGCGGTTCTGATTTCTTTCTTTATATCTAAAGTTGTTCTTCTTTAAAACTCTTATGAACCTTATGTGCCTGTATTTTTATTTTCTTTCACATTAAATGCTGTTATTCATCCATGCTTTGTGTACTTCTCCAGGATCTCAGTAAGAGCCCCAAAAGTATGAAGAAGCTGCTGCCCAAAAGGAAACCAGAGAGGAAGCCGTCTGATGAGGAGTTTGCACTGAGGAAAAGTAAGCTGGTGGATTTGTTAATGCTGCTGTTGAGTTACTGTGGTAACACACATGTACTTACTCTGTAACTGCAACAGGTACTGTAGCACTGGAAGAGGATGCTCAGATCCTGAAAGTGATTGAGGCCTACTGTACGAGTGCCAAAACCAGACAGACTCTCAATTCAAGTAAGATGAAGTCTGTATGTCCATTATAGGACTACGGCTACATAACACTGTGTCTCTGTGATGTTAACAAGCTCACTCTTGGAACTCTGGTAACAATATCCTCTTTTTTCTCTTTCCTCTTCACTCTTTTGGACATCATTTATTTATTCATTATTAATCCTTTTCTCTTTTTTCTGTCCTCTTTTATGTTATTCACATAACCATTTTTCGGTACTATTTCAATCTCATCATTTTGGTTAACCCCTCACACCCCTCTTCCTCAATTTTTTTTATCCATATGCTTTTTGCCATCCCATGTACCACCATTATGTTTTGGGGAAATCTCCCACACTTTATTTTTATGATTGGACTGTCCTCCCCCACTGTGGCTGGTGTGCTACCTCCTCTGCCCATGTCAGCATGGCAGGGCACTGATCTGATGCATAACCACGTGTTGGATCAGTCGAGCATGGAGTGTATGGGCCGCCGCAGCAGCATCTCTCGTCCTGAGGGCAGCTCGGACCTTTCAGAGGACTCGGACTATGACAGTATATGGACGGCTCACTCTTACAGGATGGGGCCAGTTTCCCGTAAGAGCTGCAGCTCCTACATCTCCCACCAGAACTAAACTCCCTCACTTGTACTATTACACTTCATTCACTTGAATTTATTTATTTTATTTATTTTTGAGTTATTTAAAATTTTATTTATTATATTGTTTTTGCTTTTCATATTTCTGTATTGAATCTCACTCCTTGTCCTCTTTGTGCACCAAATTGGTCCTTGTTGCCTTGACACCTTTTTTTGCCTGTTATTTTTCATGAGGGTATCCCCTCATGCGGAAATTGGGGGTGGGGGGGTGGGGGGGACATGCGTTTCTTTGTTCCTATCTAGTATTTCATCAGTAAGAATAAAAAAGGACATTTGTTAGTAGATGTTTAAAACATGATTGTCCTGATAAAAGTTATTAAATCACAACGTTGTAAATATTTTACTATTGTCATATATTTGAAATGTGAAGTATTATTGTTTACCTAAGGGAAGCACTGGACGCAACAATTCCAGCTTCGTTTTTTTCAGGATGCAAGACAATAGGAAAAATGGGGAAATTCATGGGTTGCTACTATGAACAGTATTGGTGGATCTACCTTTTTTTGTCTTTTTATTTATATATATTTATTTTTGACTTGTACAGCACATGCATTATTTTTTATGTTATGTACTGTATGTTCATAATAATGTCTACAAATGATATATGATTGCCAAAATATGCTGAATTTTAATGTTTCATCAAAAAATGAGTTTGATTTTAAACCAGGATTGTGGGGTTCTTTGTTACTCATATGAAGCTCTGTGAGGACCTGTAGTGTTCCAGGATAAACCTTTTTTTCTCTCTTTTTATGTATTTGTTTATCAGAAAAAAAAGAGAAATACACATTGCCAGTTACAAGTACCTGAACAAAGAATAAGAATATAGCTGTTCATGTTGTGTGGTAATCCTTGTGACCAAGTTCTCTTCTGTGGTAAAACAAGAAATTCAAAACACTTGCTGCCCTATTGTCTGCTGTACTGTGCCGGTATTCTGGTTCTCTGTACTACTCAGAAGTCAGTGATGTTTACGTGGTTCATAAATAAGATATAATTAATGTGTCCTTGACATATGTATATACAGGAAACATAAGTATATACTTACAGATCTGAGTATGGCATAGCAGTCACTGTAATATACATTTTCAATAAATATTGGCTTTGGTAGACTTTTGTCAATATTTTGTCCTTTTTGGGGAAGTACTGCAACTTAAAAAAAAAAAAAAAAAAAAAAAAAAAAAAAGACCCCTCCTCCCTCTCCCTCCCCCCGCCCCCCCACCCCTTTTTCGCCCTCTCTCCTTGTCTCTCC
>JBCNYG010000012.1:37598478-37609267 GCA_039654305.1 Porochilus rendahli | reverse complement strand
GACACATTCAGTTCCAACCAGATAATGAAATAAACAGAACCTATTACAAAAGCTGTCCTCCCTCATGCTCCCATCCTCCAAATTTCCCAGCCATCATAGCTGTCTCTTGTTCTAATAGACCCTACGGTGTGTTATGTGTGTCTATCTAAAATGTTGTCAGGATTTGAGACAGTAGCTGAATGCCATCTGTCTACAATTAATTTCCTTCATCCTTCCTCCTCTTTTCTATTTTTTCACTCTAAAACCCACTTTACTTAGACCCTCTTACCCCGTCTCTCTCTCTCTCTCTCTCTCTCTCTCTCTCTCTCTCCCCCCCCCCTCCCTCCCTCTCATTTTCTTTCCTCCCAATCACTGCATTGCTAAGTGGCCTCTCATGAGGCACAAGAAGGAAGTGAGGTGAACTTTGGATCTTTAGATTGACCTGCCCTCTCATTATGCTATACTTACTTAAGAAGAAACTGGAGAAAGACGGTAAGACAGAGAGAAAAGCGTGAAGGACAGATGCAGAATTCAATGGAGGTGGTGACACTTCTGAGATGCTTTTGGAGAAGTATGAGTCGTGTCATTCAGGATTCGCCCACTGCTCCTGTTCATTTATTCTCAACTCAATTTAGCTAAAACAGTTCTATTCCTAATAAAAGGAGCAAATAAAAGGGTTGTGAATGTTACTACATAGTTCTCCTCTTTACAAGTCGCTGTTTTATTATTGTTTTGATTTTTATTAATGAGCAGCAGGTCAGATATCTTGTTTTCAGGGTCCTAACCTGTGTTCTACATGATAACTGATTAACTATGTCTGCGGCATGTTTCTTCCTTCCTTTAACCCTCGTTTGTCCTGACCTGGATTCTTTGTTCTAAATTTTCATGTATTTAAGCATATGACTTCTCCCATGGCCTTTTTGCTGACATTTATTGGGCCTGTGCAAGGACATGCCCTTTTCTCCATCTCACCCATTCCTCCCTGTTAATCAGGAGGGTCTGAAACTCAGGCAGATAAGCCCATTGTTTGGCCTGACAATGTTCTGATGATATGGCCAGAGAGGATCGCTACACTGTGCCTCCCCTTTCAGAGCTAGCCTGCCACCAGAGAGAACTCATTACCACAGAGCAACCAGGTTAATTAGCTGAGTGTGAGGATGGGGATGGGGGTGGGGTGGGGTCCAGCTAGAGAAATGATCAACATCTGTATTTTTTCTAAAACATTTTAATGGATATCCTGATGCATGATGAACATTGAGGTTTTCTACCTGTTCTAATGTAGACCAATCAAGTCCGTGCGTTATCTCAAATTAAGTATTTCACTTAATTCATATTTTTCTTATTTATTTATTTTTTAAATATATGCATTTTCTTAATAAATGAATAAGCAGGTGTTGTGAATACGGAGCAGTATGATCAATAGGGGGAGCTCTGTAACCCTTCAACTCTCCATTTTAGGCAATATTCATATGATCTCAAACCATATTTAGTTATATTCTGCAATAACATGCTGTAGTGCAGCAGTAAATTGTTTAATAGGTCGTATGTGTTTTATTTTTTTATATTTTTTGCTGTTCTCTGCCCCCCGTTTTACTAGGAACAGTTCCTGTGCTAGTTTTCGTATGTGAGCTCTTGCAGTATGGAAATAATTTATGTTTGGGCAGTGAAGCAAGCCCTCTTATGTCTGCTAAGTGTCAAAGTAGGTCTGCGATGAGAAACATTTTTCTTTCTTTCTTTTCTGTAGCTGTGCCACAGGACTGCTGAATGAGATGCAGGGAGGGAGATGGTGTTAGACTAGCACTGAAACTTTACACTCTGGCTGAAGACCAACATATATATGGATGGTCATGTCCTGTATGTGTGTGTGTTTCTGGTTAATGTAGTGTACGTTTCTGTGTATCAACTGGATATCAGCCCACCTATATTTTAGTATTTCTACAGCACTGGTTCCTGTAATCTCAGTGGGCCGTTTTTAGACCAGGCAGCTTTTAGCCTGCATTAGAGCACTAATCTCTAAAAATGAGGCACTATGACAAGTACCTGTTCAAGTACTCTGTAATCTTAATCATATTGACTCTGGCCTCACTGCTTGACAGTGTGATCATTACACGCTCATTTGTGATATGCCTGTGATCTTCGTAGACTCAGCTAGAGATCTGACATGAAGTTGAAACTGCTGCACATGGAGGGTTGCTAAAAAGGGAGAAAGTCACAGACTGTCAAGTTCTTGTCTGATTTCTAGCTTTCCATACCATTCATTTTTATAGTAAAAAGAAAGAAAAAAATGCCCATGTGCTTGAAGTTTAATGTATTTTTTGAACCTGTTTAAGTGAGGCAGTCTGTATTGTTGCACCTGCTTACCACCTGAAAGTAAATCTTATTCTGACGCTGCGTAATATGAATGTTTAATTTAGTTTAAAGTATGGGATTGTTGAATTCTCAGTTTTTGATTCTTAGGACCATTGTGTTTTTAATTTAAACCTAATGCATTGTCAGTGCTACATTTATGTGTGTGTGTGTGTGTGTGTGTGTGTGTGTGTGTGTGCGTGTGCGCGCGTGTGCGTGTGCGTACGTGCGTGAGACACCACACCAGTATCATGCCATGCTTAAGTTACATATTTGGCTGATCTCAACTCTTCCTCCCTCTCCTCCACCCCTCTGCCCTCCATTGTTTCCATCCTCCCTCCATCACACCGTTCCTCCCTCCCTTCTTCCCTCCCTCCCTCCCTGTCGCTTCATTCTCCCTTTTCTTTAGAAAGAGCGAGAGGAGATGAGCAGAGCGAGGGAATCCATGGCTATTGTGTGTCAATCACAGTATGTGTCATGGTCTCTCCCCCTCCTGGTGATTAGCTCTCTTAGTGCAGCTCTACAGTATCTCCTCAACAAATAAACCCAGCCTACAGCCAGCCAGTGAGGCCTTGGGCATTAGTTCACACACACACACACACACACACACACACACACACACACACACACACACACACACACACACACACAGTGCCAATGCACAACTTCGATTGGATTCTCAACAATTTGAAGGTTATGACCAGGGATGACTTGCATTAAACCAGTATAAACCTTTCTCGCTGCATACAATTTATATATAAGTGCATTTTTCTTAAATTTGTTAAAATAAATTTAAATGTATGCAGCTATCCTTTGGTACATGACCACAGCTGCTACATCATCATAACAGGAAGAAACCTGACCTGTCATCCTACTTAGAAAATAATTTCTCAGGTTACAGAACACCACATAATTCATGCCCTGCTTATGGAAAAATATGCTTACTGTACCTTGCCTATGTTTACTGCATGAGCTGCACTTCCATTGGAACACTACATAATAAAACACATATACTGTACAGCCTACATTTCACATACCTGAACTTAGTTTTATAACATGTTAAAGTTTCTCACTCATAAGAATCTGCTAGCTATTCCGTAGTACTCTAGATGAGCTACTGAAGTAGGGATGGTGTCACTGGAACCTCTTTCTGTAGCTTTTTCCTTTGTGTGGCTTGTCAGTGAAGCTTTACTGTAAATTTCTGCTGTGGGCAACTGGAAAATATCCTGTTTCCCAGCAGGAAGGGAAAAAACAAGGGAGGTGTTAATCATGTTCCACTGCATCAGAGGCGGGTGGGAGATTAACGTCTTTCAGAAGATCAACACAGTCGATCTTGTACCTTAGGGTATCCGTGCAAAATAAATAAAACTTTGAGCATTTTGTTAGCACATATAAAATAATTATGTTAAATTTATATCATTGTAGTTTGAAGTTGGAATTACTCTCAAAATGACTATCATCATTCACTGATACTGAATTGAATTCATTGGATTGATGAATAGGGTTTGTTCCATCCATCATTAGGAAAATTAATATTATTTAGACAACAGATAATTCTGTACGCAGGTACCGATATCATTCCCTACGAATATATGAAACACTGTTAGTTCTCTAGCAATAGCTTTACTTTAACCTCCTAAAACCAAAACATAATGTTGTGACTCTTGCCACTCCTGCATACCGGTTCTGGTCCTTATCACCTGATATATATCGAACTTGATCAACATCTGTAAGCAGGAAGAATATTGTCAAAAAATTTACCCAAGGGTCTTTATATATTAATCTTACAAGGAAACACACACAATGTAGTTGAGAGAAAATATGATGCCCTCATATGAAGACAGTGGGGTCTCAAGATGCCATGACCATCTAACTAAGTTATCTAACAGTGAAGAGAAAAAGATGCCTTTACAAAGAAAGATTTGACTTTCTGTCCCGTCTCAGATTTCAAAAGAAGAGTGATGATAGTTTTTCATTGTGCTGTCCAGCCCATTTTAATAAATACCCTTCAAACTCTAAGCCTTGCACTATAATCCAAAGTGACATGTGTTAAGCTACTAGATGAGTTTATGTGCCAGCAGCCACTGATACTTGTAGTGGAGCTGCTTGTAGTGGAACTACTTCTTTTGGTGGAAGAATATTACAGCACTGAAGATTATGCATTGTTACAAGTAAACAACACTGTCTGAGCACCTTGTTGAGGAAATGGCTGGACTGGTTTGAGTTGAGAGGAATGCTCCAATATCATGGATTACTGTCTATGTACAACTGTTTGCAGAAAAGCATCTCAGATTGCACAACACGTCAGTGCCTGAGGTGGCTTGGCTACAAAGGAAGAAGACTATGTTGGGTTCAGCATTTGTCAGCCAAGAACAGAAAGATCACCTGGACTAGACAATAGAAAACAGGAAAAACTGATAAATGTTGATCTCTGCTGGGGAAGACAGCTGGTAGGCTCAGAATTTGGTGCATGAATCCATTCATTCATTCTTTTATTTTCTGAACCTCTTAATCCTAATTAGGGTTGCAGGGAGGCTGGCGCCCATCTCAGTTGACTGGGCGAGGGCAGGGTACACTCTGGACAGCTTGCCAGGCTATCGCAGGGCAGAAACATGCTGATGGCAACCCAAAGGCCTACTCAGCATGCAGCAATGGTTCTTTTACATACCTCTCACCATCTTTATGAAAAGTTGCTAGGTTTGACAAACTCCAATTCAAGGGCGGGGCCTGGGGTAGATACACCCACCTGTGGTTAGACTCTAGTCACATGGGTCTTGAATGGCTGTAAATGGTGTTTTGAGCCATTTTATACGAACCCATAAAATGTAGGATTTAAAAAAATGAATATGGTAATTTTATCAATGTTTACACTAGCATTAATGTGTTGCATCATGTACAGTAATATTATTTAGTGTCCAGTTAAAAAAAACACAAATGTAAGTTTGCAAAACCCCTTTAATTAAAAAAAAAAAAAAAGCAAAATCGACTGGGGATTTATCATGTTTCGAGTTGGGTTTCTCAGTTATGGCAAAAATAATTATCACGATTATATTGGTCAACACTGAAATCATGAGTATTTAACACGATTACTTATTGACTCATTAAAAAAATCTATAATCTACAGAAATCTGTTAAACTATAATCACATCTATACACAATATCCTTCTTCCTTTTTCTTGTTATAATGATAATAATACTATATTATTATTATTATTATTATTATTATTATTATTATTATTATTATTATTATTATTATTATTATTATTATATGAAATGTTATTGTATGCTATTTTATGTTATATTCTAACTTGCTTTAGAGACATTTGAATGTACTGTATGTACAGTAGCGTGTCCTTCCTGCAAAGGGTTTTAACAGCTTTTATTATTAATTTGATATAACTATACCTAATGATATTTCTTTTTATTTGTTAAATTAATTACTATTATTATTTTTGTTGTTCTCCTTCTAATCGGGATTTGAATAAGTTGGACCTCACGGTATGGGACGGAGGTCTGACTCGTGGGAGCTGATAGCGGGGAGCGCGCTGGTGAGGCGCGTGCCCGTGTGCGCTCCGGCTGCGCGACTGAGCTTGAGCAGTATTCAGTGCGCGCGCCAGTAATTTGGGTAATTTTATTGCAGGGTTTTTGTGTATCCCTGAAATTACAGCGCCAGTGTCTTTGTGTGCGCTGAAATTTCCTTGTTTTCTTCGTCCTGACTGAAGTGAAATGGAGGTCTCTCTCTCCCTCTCTCTCTCTCTCTCTCTCTCTCTCTCAAAACTCTTCTCGTCCACCCCCAGGTTTATTCAATTTTTCCTTCCCCCTTTTCCAAAGTGACATGACATAAAACACCGCACTCTATTATAATATTAGACCATTGTCCAGTTTGCTTCACTTGAAAGCAATACTCAGATTTTCTGGGAATGTTTGACTCTGTACTAATTATTAGTATGCACTAGATTGTTACCAAACTGCTAAATCGTGTGACTGCTAAAGCGACTGAACAGGAGACTGTGACAAAATGCTCTGCTGTTTACCATGGAGACGAGGGGAGCACACTCTCTGTTTCTCTGGTAACCGAGGCCTTTCTCCACGCTGACGGCTATTGAGCTCCCAGGGAGAGACAAAAGAGTGGCCTGCTCTGGTAATTTCTTATCTGGAGGGAAAAAAGCCCATTAGTGCCTGGGTTTAACTAGAACCCACACAAAAGTAAAGAGAAATGATTGCCATGCAGTCCTATAACATGAGGGGAATGAGGTGGCTTTTCAAGGTGTGTGTGTGTGTGTGTGTCTGTGTATGTGTGTACTTGTGATTGTGGTGGTATCCAACCCAATGCCATCCTTCATCTATGTAGACATGAAGATCCTTACAGGTCAATAAAGTGCATGTGGTATACAGGAGGAGTTACATTAAAATTAGCATGCTGTGGTTATGCTTCAATAATTAAGTGTCGTCAAAATTAGTAGCATTTTGTGAGTTCTAGCATTGGGTTCATTATTCTGTGAAGTGGTTTACCATAAAAACGTATAACAAATGGTCTACAAACACACTCCCACATTTGCTAAAATGTTTAATCCTACTAGGGTCGCAGGAAGGATAAATAGCTCACCAGATCATTGCAGCACCAACACACACAACCATTTACACTCACATCCACACCTAGGGACAATTCGGAACAGACAATCAGCCTAATGTGCATGTCCTTGGACTGTGGGAGGAAACTGGAGTACCTGGGGGAAACCCACAAGCATGCAGAAGCCAGACAGAAACACCTGAGCCTGGGCTTGACCCCAGGACCTTTTGCTTTGAGGCGGACATGCTAAGCACTACACCACTGTGCCACCCTGGTATACAAACATATTGTATTAATAATTTATTTTTGGCTTTTTGGTATGGATTTGTCCTGTTGTGCTGTACAATACAATAATTTTGATTTTCCTCAAATGAAACAAAATAAACCAGTGGTTATTTGAGAGAAATGGAAAGAGATGATCCAGATTGTTTGTATCATGGATTGAACTCTTATTGATCTCTGCCTCCTGTTCTCAACAGACCTCCAATAAACACATAAAGAAGTAGAAAAAGAGAGCTGATGAAGGAGGGAGGTAAGTCAGGTGACCATGGAGAAGAGATATTGACCTCTCTCCAAAAGCCCCACAGAAACCTAGTGACCCCTTTGCTTAAATGCCACAACCAAGCCTCTCTCTAGATGTGGATTGATGTGACATTTGACATAATTGTGTGGACAATCTCGTTCTCCTACCTTCAGTTTTGTCTATTTTGCTTTCTCACCCTCTCCCTGCACATACTACATATAATTTCAGGTTACACCTGTAAGAGTATTTAGGCTCACTTTGAATGGAGAAAGCTGAGCCAGGAAATCCTTATCAACAGCAATAGCAGTTGTCTCACAAGCCTGTTATTTAGTTCTCAGATATAATAGACCCCCTTTTAAGAGGATAAATGAGCAGCTATCCAATGCTCAATGGACGATTTCTTGATTTCTCATGATTGTTGCTCATTGTTCACTTTCTCAAGGCATAACTCAATTTGTAGAATTTCTAAGTACCCACTTATCTTGTGGTGCCTCAGTCCACCACCACCATCACCATCATCATCATCATCATAAGTGAGTAGGAATCTTTTTGTAGCCATTGCCTGAATATTCCCAAGTATACCAAAATATACATTCCAGTGTCTCTGGGTTGGTACCACCCTTAGTTTGTGGCACTGTGCTATAAGTGCATGTGGTTATTCAAATTCAAATTCAAATTTTATTTTTCATGTATAAATTATACACAGTACAATGTGCAGTGAAATGCTTAGTACGACTGTCCAAGATGTAAAGAATATACTATCAAACAACCAACAAGAACAAAAAGAACAATAAGTAGAAATTTAAAGGATTTTAAATTACAAGGGGGTAGAAATAATAAAATAAAATAAATAAAATAAAATAAAATAAAATATAAGATAAAATATAGGATACAAAAAATATATAATATATATGAAATGTAAAAAATGTAAAACATAAAATGTAGATGTACAGGCAATAAGTTCTTTCAGTGGCGATTTTCTTGCAGAGTCTGTAAAGTGTCTGTGTGCAAAAAAGTGACAAGTGTCTGTAAAGTGGCAACGTGTCGTGCGCAACAGTCAGCTGAGGTGGATGTTTGTGTGCGTAGAGGTTACACATTTTATTTGTTTTTGGATCAATATGTACCTTAATTTCAAACTGATATCAAAGTTACAAAAGGTTCCACCTTTAATACCAGTCGATGATATCACCCCATCTACAAGGATGGCAGAAATTGGTACTCATTCTTTCATTCATTCATTTTCTAGCCGCTCAATCCTAATTATGGTCGCGGAGAGGCTGGCACCTATCTCAGCCAACGCTGGGTGAAGGCAGGGTACACACCATGCCACCCAGAGATTAGTACTTATATTTCTTAGAGTGTATGTAAACCAATGCAATAAACCACCATCCTCTTTTCTGAGGTTTTTTCATCTTTATTGTATATATATTTTGTAATTATGTAATTAATTCATTAATTTTTTAAAATCCAATTTTGTCTGTCTTCTAATGTAATATTAGCCCTGTGAAATTTTCCCACAATGTAACATCCCACTGTGTTATCAAAGTCCCACAACCCCTCTCATTAATATGGGGTCCGGACTCCTGAATCCTATGCATCATTGTCTACATTTAGGTGACAGGCTAATCACTCAGTTCCTATCAGCTGGATGACAGAAGGCAAGCAATCATGCCTGACAGCCGGCCAGGAAGCATGGGAGATCATGAGAGGTTAAACAACGCTGACATACGTGATAATGAGGACTGAGCTATAAATTAAGATGTGACTATGATAAAGAAAGAGAGGGGTAAATATCCCTGCCCCATTTTAAACTTAATAGTGACATTTTGGTGCGTGAGTGTGTGTGTGTGTGTGTGTGTGTGTGTGTGTGTGTGTGTGTGTATGTATGAAACAGCAGGATCTCACACTACCACCTGTCCCCATGTCCTGTTTTCCATCATCTCATCTTTTACCTCCATCTGACCTCACTTCCTGCCAAAACGCTAACTCGGCTAATCGTGTAATAAATCCCGATTGATATTAGCATGACACAAACATTAATGTTTATTTTCTTCTCATTTATGACCAGAACAGTGAGCAGTGTTCTCCTTCAGGCACTCCATCACGCTCTCATTTCGACGGATTCGTTTTTACACGTTCTTACACGAGAGAGAGGAGCAGAGAGAGTGAGAGAGAGAGAGAGAGAGAGAGTGAGTTCACTGAGACATTTCCAGAACGCAGCTTTGGGTTTAAATAAGATCATGAAGCGATTCTTCATCACAGCAGGAACGTTATTACTGAAACATCACAGTATGAACCCATCGAATATTTCACCAAACAGTCTGAGAGCGTCTCTGATCAAAGCCCCAGACGCGAAGAACGGGATCCGGGTTCTCCGTTCATTAACCCGCTTTCACTCCAGATGTTTCCTCCTCACGCTCTACGGATCCTCTACAACAAACTGTACGGGGAATTGTGTGTGTGTGCGTGTGTGTGTGCGTGTGTGTGTCCTCTAATGATGGACCTGTGATCAAAAAACACGACGACGTCCTGCTCACATCATCAGACATCAGGAAAAGGTGTCGGAGAGATTTTTCTGTAGGTTAACGTGTTTCCTTCACGCTTCCGCATCACCGCTCACGTATCTGTCATAACAACGCGTACGTTACTTTTAATGATGGATTTCTCTCGCTTTCTCGTTCACTGCACGCACACACACACTCACGGTGGTTGATGTCAGTGACAGTGAATCCATTAGGTTATGAGTTCTAACACCGATGCAGATCTCGGCGATCTCTGGCGCGTGATTCGGTCTCTTTTCCCGTGAAGCTGAAACGGTAGAATACGATTCTCCTGATTATTAACAAAGCCCTGAAAGGAATGTGTATGAGAAACACTGTTAGGAGGCCGAGAACCCTTACACACCCCACAGGAACCTGTACAGAACCCTCGGGCTGAGCGGATGTTTTAACGCCAAACCTTTCTCCGCACCGCACCGCGATAATCCCTCCCTCATTGTCCAGTTATTTCTGTTCATCTCTCCTCTTTATCCCTCGTGCCCCAAAACTGTCACTCCATCTTTTCACTGCCTCTTTCCACCAATCCATCTCATCCCTTCCTTCCTCTCCTCCTCGCTCTCTCTCTGTCTCTCGTGTGCTGTGTAAGCACTTCTCATCCTTCCAATCTCTCACTCTCTTCCTCCTCTACTGCTGTGAAATTGGCTTTGAATATGGATTTAGAGAGGAAGCCACTTGCTCAGAAAAACCACAGCCACAAACATTAGGAGCAGCATCCAATAAATCCATCTCTCTCTCTCTCACACACACACACACACACACTCACACACACACACACACACACACACACACCCACACACACACACACACACACAC
>JBCNYG010000012.1:37478094-37492477 GCA_039654305.1 Porochilus rendahli | reverse complement strand
ATAGGTTATCTCTGTGTTCTGAGCTGAATCAGTGGTAAGCTAAAAGCCAACCCTAGCCAGGTGGCTCTTCTTTTCATGCTGCATGAGTTATTTCACAAAAAGCAACAAAAATTGGAATGAACCTTTTTTACCCCAAACCAATGAGTTTTTATTAGCAAATGCCTCTCTTATTGCAAGTGGCAGGGATGCATTAAGCATAAATGCTGGCCAAAATTCCATTGTATGGCAGGTACATTAATATTAAGAACAGGTTAGCAAGTTAAAAGCAAAGACAATGCTTGTTAAAGGTTAATCCTATTCAAATCAGAATACTATCATTCTGTGTGTAAAATTTTAGACTGGCCTCTGTTTTTTTTAGATGGCCTCAGTTTAAGCGATTATATGGACAGTTATTTGAAAACTGAATCTCATAATGATGTCATTGATGCCCAAGTTAACATGCACAGGAGTTTGGTACATTCACACTATTTATTGACAGAATTCTGCTGGAGCTGTTAAAAGGTTTAGATTAAAGTCATTCCATGTGCGGTGGGAAACTCATTATCTAGTAAAACCATACTCCTCCTGTTTACTTGGGGCTTAATGACATCATTCTACAACTCTTTTTTTTTTTTTTAAATCAAAATCACTCAATAAATTGTTAAAATAGAAGCTTTCGGTCTATGATTTTGCACACAGACAGATTAAGTTTAGATTTTAACAAGTGTTTTCTTTGCCTTTAACCCTAGCTGCATGGCTGTTCTAGTAAGTCATACTTATTGCATGAAAGCCGACTACATTTGTAATCAAACTATTTGATGTTAGGAACATACTTTTTTTATTATATTTTTTGTAGTTTTTATGATTTTATTAATTTTTTTTTTTTTAACAAAAAGTGATTTTATGGGCCAGTTTGAAGCCCTACAGGCCTCATGGAAGAACTCCCTTCTAACTTAACTTACCATGTTACACAAGAAAAAGTCGATAACGATGATGCCGCTTGCCGTAAGGAACTGTTACCAACCGTCATTGTCCATCATATTGATTCCAGCATTATCCACTTGGACTACTGATTTTTAGTCCACAGATTGTGGACCAATCAGATTGTGCCATTCCCATGTAGTATGCACCAGATGTAATTATTTCACATTCCTGTTTTCATAATTTTAATCTGTATTAGGTTGAGAATGGACTGCCTTCATCCTCTCTGAGCCACCAAGTTCCTGAAGTGCTGTCCAAATGCACTCCTCGGCCTGTCCCCACCCTAGCTGGAGCTTTTGAACTCAGCGATGTCAGAGCCCTGTTGCGGGAGTGGGTTACTACTATTTCAGGTAAAGGAATGAATCATGCATTACTATTTCCTGGTTTTAAACATGCATTTGTTTTGGCCAGACAATCAGACCAGACTTATTTTAAGCTTATAAACTGAGCAGTTAAGATGAAAATTGTTGATTATACACATGATTTCACCCTGTAGAGCCTATGGAAGAGGACATTCTGCAAGTGGTGAAGTATTGCACAGAGCTGGTAGAAAACAAAGACCTGGAGAAACTTGACCTGGTCATTAAATACATGAAGAGGTAAAACCCATTATCTCTGCCTTCTGATGAACTACTGCTTTTGTCTTTCCAGTCCCTGATATTGACGGTGGCTGAGTATGGACATTCTCTTCATTTTTTTTTTTTTTTTGCTTCTTGTCAGGTTGATGCAGCAGTCAGTGGAGTCTGTGTGGAGCATGGCCTTTGATTTTATACTGGACAATGTGCAGGTGGTGGTACAACAGACCTATGGCAGCACCCTGAAAATCACATGAAGTATGCTCCTGCTTCTGACACTGTGACAGCTCAAACCTGCCCTCTCACCAGGAGATTAAAGAGGCAAGATTCAGCACTGGTGGCTGCTTCTATATATCTCCCTGTTGCTGTTGTATGACTGCACTCTTCCTTTGGATGAAGCCTTTCTTTAAGGACATGAAGAAATCGTGTAGCTGGGGTTAAACCACTGCATTTTCAGCAGCAATTTGTATTGTTACAACACCAGATTATTTTTGTAGCACCAAGACACACGGTTGTATGACGAGGACATTACAGTATATCTGCAATAGTTTGCGATGTTTGAGTACAGAAGAACACCAAATTTTTAGCATGGTCGTAATACGATCTTCAAAAACTTTCCTGATGTCAACATGCCATTTCTGAAGAACTGTGTCAATGTTATACCTTGGCTGCTCAGATATATTTAATGAGTGCTATACTAACACCAGAAGTATATGGCAAACATGGTAGCAAAGTAAGGGGTGACTGAGGATTTTTCCTCTAAAATAGGTCAAGCCTAAGGTTTGACTAAAATACTAGCATTTTGTAACTCTCAAGTGCCAGATTTTTTGTAAGTGTGTAATGTAGATAACTACATGTATGTAGATGACAATATTTCTAAATATTCTTTTATTTGTTTGTGTATATAATGTTTACAACATTGTCTTGTGTACGAGAGAGAAATGAAGAGTAATATAATTGTAATTAATCATTTGCCAAAGTCCTTTTCAGATTTTCAGAGCATTTCATCATGTATCTGTATAATAAGCCCATAGACCAGCATGGAGTTTTGGGTAGCCTATAAAAGCGTTCATCTCCAGAACATTTTGTAATTAAGCAGATCTGGATGTATGTTTTTAAAAAAGAATTGTTGTCATAAAATTACATGATGAAAGTTAATAATCTGCTCATAGTGCACCTGTTGTGTTATTTTATTCTGCCACGATTACATAAAAGGGAAGGCCTGGAAATCTATTTGGTCAGCAAAATCTGTCTCAAATGACTGACCTGTGCCTGAAGACCTGAAGCTGTGACACCATTTGTATGTTTTTTTTATTTGTTAATAAATTTGGATATTTGCTCTTATTAATTCATGCAAATTTGTTTATTTGTCACTTGGTGATCCGTTAATATCTTTTAAACTTTAAGTCCCCAAGTCTGGGTGCTGTGTCTACAGATGTTGAAAACATTACTCTGCAGGTGTTCTCAAATCTTTTGGGGCAGAGAAACTCCCAATGTTAAATAAATTCCACATATACAGGACACATTTATTTAAGGAATATGAAAGTGCTGATTACTAAAACGTAATTTTTTTGTTTGTTTATTAGAGCTATAAAGCTTTCAAGTTCTGAAATTTTCTAAAAATATATTAATTCTATACAAATGATCAGATGAACTGGCTAATAAGCAGTAAAAAACACGATTAAGAGAGGGGCAGGACTTACACTATACAACATTAACAATGGTGGAGAGGAACTTAGGTGGTGATCTTAATATCAATGACAACCCAGTCATTTGAATATATTTACATTTTTTAAATCAACACCGTGAATCATCCTGATCAAGTTTCCCAGAAGCACGTGAGAAAATCATTTAATTTATTTGATGTACATTTACAAAGCAAAAATCTTTTTAAAAATAAAAATCATGAAAGTTTTGTATCACATCTATTTTGTTGATTTGCTATAAAGTAAAAAGAAAATCCTATTTATCTATTTATTTGTTTGTTTGTTTGTCTAAAGTAATCTGTTTGTGCTTTTAGCATTTTAAAGTTTAGTGCGAATTAAGAGCTGCTTTATGTACAGCGTTACATTATGGAAGTGCTTTTTCATTTTTCCTCAGTTGGCTTGAAGGAACTTAGGCTGTAGGTGCAGGTAGGTAGCCAGATGTGAAAATTAGCTTGAACAGAAGTATCATGTTGTTCAAACTTATGGAAATTCTGTGTTAGAATACTGTGGAAGTACCATTAGAATAGTCATACTGTTGCTTCTAAACATTACCAACAAACCAGTGTAAGGGGTTGTAGAAAAATTTTTAGATTCCTCCTTAAATGAATTTTACTATGTAAAGCTGCTTTGTGACAATGTCAGTTGTAAAAAGCGCTATACAAATAAAACTGAATTGAATTGAACTGAAAACCACAGGCCGCTTCAGCTTACACCATCTGTTTAGTGCTTGGGTGTCTGTGTCTGCTTCATATATTGACAGTGACCATTGAACCGCCAGGGTTTGAATAAAAAAAAAATCAGTATGCTTTATTAGTGTTTTTTAGTGGGCTAGACCTATTCTTTCTCCACATACATGGGGTGGCCTTACTTTTACCAAGGTTGTGCTATTATTATTATCATTATTATTATTATTATTACTATTATTGTTGTTGCTGTTATTATTGTTATTATTATTGTTATTATTATTATTATTATTGTGGACAGGTTTGACTTATCTTATTTAACGAAGCAAAATCTCCACATCATGTGCCATGTGACAGGAAACCTGTCTCCTCTTGGCAAGTATACCGCGCGAGGCATTATGGGATTTGTCGAGCCTACTGCGTCACTGTGCCGCCATCACCCGAGCCGCGCGCGCTGAACACCGGTAAGTTAATTAACGGACTCTGGTAATGATTTCTGTATTATGTGTGATATATTATTGAAGGTATTATGTTCTCCTGAGCTGTACAACAGCATTTCTTGTAATGGAGAGGTGTTGTTGTTTATCCGGCTTTGATTTCATGCCGAGTGATGTTTAAGCCGGTTAGCGAGCTAGCTTGTCCGCAACACAGCCGCCGCCGCTAATAAAATATTTCACGAACAACTGAGGTGCTTCACTGTAATATTACCCAACTGATTATTTGTCCACACCGATGAGTTTTAGTCGCTGAAAGACTCGTTTTGCTTTTAAATGTGAGGGGAATATTGGTTTGCCGGACTGACTATAACCATAGCAACAGCTGCGCAGGTTAAGGTCCTCGCGCTGCTCATTGTTCGGGATAGATGGGTGGATCCGCCAGGCGACATTGCTGTCACTCCCCAAAAAGATAAACGGATCAGTGTAACGTTATAACTTAAAGTGCATTGTTATAACAAGATACTTAAAGATTTCTTTATTGTATATCGTAGGCTGGTTTCCTAGGAGACGTACAGAGCCAGACATAGTGAGACTCTAGGGGTTAAAGATATTAGTAGTAGCTTGAGAACTAAACATGGTCTCATGCCAACAGAGAGAGAGAGAGATGTGGAAATTGCTCAAAAAGCTTTTATAAAGATATCAATATTTAGTTTTATAGGTTGAGTACTTTAGTGGAAGAATTTGTATTAAATATATTTTGTATTAAATGAATTTTGATTGGTGAAAATTGAACTGTTAAATGATGTCTAATGCATACAAAACCTGGGGGCTGCCCAAAAGTCTGCCCAAGGCCTACCACGTAATGTCAACACCACCTGATGTAAACAATCTCTGGTCTTCTCTTGAGCCAAGAAATAATGGTGGCAAACATTAACAAGCTAATGGTATAAATGCTTGAGCAGATTTCGGTGTCTTCGAATTCCCATTCTGGGAACACACCTGCTGCACTGAACTGCTATTGTTTTTCACTCTGACCGAATAACGTGTTCCTAAACTTTTGAACTGCTAACCAGTTTTCTGTTTTGTCTACTTTGCTTAAATAAAACTGCTCTTTGAGTTTGAATCTACGTCTCTTGATGAATTAATACTGAGCAAGATTAGCTGACCTTGAGTTTGGAATAATATGGAAAGAAAAAAAATTGGTGGTGGCTTCAGTCACAAAGTCATGTTTTTAAAAGCAGCAATGTCTATGGCAACATTTAAATTCACTTGGTGAATAGAGTTGACAACTGGGGTCCAAAGTATGTAATGACCAAAAGGCTCATTTATGCACTATATAAGTTTAAATAAAACACAAAACAGCAGCTGTTCTTTAGGTGACTGAGAATGACAATGCTGGATGTGAACAGTGCATCAGCAATTACTGTCCATGGAAAAGAGTTGTAGTTATATGGCTATGTGTCATAAACAACCATTTAAATGATCAGCAGAGTTCTGCTGCCGGTCTGCAGACATACAGGGGGAAAATAGCTGGTTTTTATACACACAGTCAGATGAGTCATCAATATCTTAAGTCATCAAGTGCTTTTATGGTGTATAGCAGTGAGCCAACAGCATGTGAAGCATCTGGGGTAAGAGCTTTTAGTATTTGAATCATTGTTCATGAAATAAAATACCTCAGTTGGTCAGAAAATAAGGTAAATCACACTGGCACTAACACAAGTGCTGAGTATTGTTACATCACTATGCCGTGTACACTTTTCATGTTTCAGTTTACACAGAAAGAAGAAATGGCCAATCAGTCAATGGACATCGTAGCAAAGGCGCTGGAGCAGCAAATGCTGCACTCCGCACGGATTGTTGAGGAGCAGATTGATGCTGAGCTGGAGAAGCTAGAGCACATGGATGAGGATGAACTTGAGTGTCTCAAGCAAAGGAGGCTAGAGGCTCTTAAGAAAGCCCAGGAACAAAAGCAGGTGAGCCAAAGACCCAAAGTAGCGCAAAGATACAGAAGCATCATATGTAACATATTTTGTGTTTTATACCCTGAAGCTGTTTTCTGTGGAAGGTCAAAGCTCTATAAAACATTATTTAGAAGTTGTTTTGTTTTAAATTATGTGGTATTGGTCTTTTTTCCATTCCTCCATTATCTATATGCTTATGTATTGTGGTTCACAGGTGAGAGGCATGGTACACCCTAAGTGATAAATGAACTCCCCATGAAAAAACATATGGTTGTGTGCGCACACAAATATTAATGAAGATGGAAACAATGGCAAAGTAAACTTCATTCACACTCATGTTTACCCATTCACAAACACCATTCACGTTCTCATTCATAGCAATGTCAGTTTAGTGGAGCTAGTTGATCTAATCCAGAGTTTTGGACCGAGTCGGGCATGTAAAAGAACCATTGCTTTGATTTTCGTCAAGAGTAGGCTGCCTTGGTGTTCCTGCCCTGCGATGGCCTGGCGAGCTGTCCAGGGTCAATTCTGCCTTTGCCCAGAGACGGTTGAGATGGGCACCAGCTTCCCCGCAACCCTAATTAGGATTAAGCGGTTCAGATGAATAGAACTGCAAGCAGGTATCAACAGGGTCTAAGCCTATCTGTGCAACCCCCTCTGCTCCCTCTGGAGTTTAACAAAGTTGCTGCCAAAGGTTGATGTGAAGTGTTTGCTTGAAGTGTTTGCTTTGGTGATCAAGATTAGTAATGAAGGGGATTGATGAAGATGAAGAGGAGATGATGTCACAGAAAGGGGTTATAATTGGTGAAACAGTCCCAGAAAGGTTTTCGAAAGAGGAGTGATGAAGTGAAGTGATGAAGGCGAAGAGGAAGAGGAGTGATGAAGTGATGAAGAAGAGCAATGGTGATGAATCTAAATCTCTCTCTTCTTCACTGTTAAATTACACCACTTCGATGGATTTGCAGGTTGGATTTGTTATTGTTTCTGTATTTATGAATATTTGTGTGCAAGAGTGCCCCTATGTTCTTATATGGGGATTTAGGGAAATTCTCCTGTGCAAATTAGAGCAACTGGGACATGCTTTTAATTTATGAAGCCAATGGAATTCACCAATCTAAGAACAAAGCTGCAGACAAATCTTAGATTTATTACAAATTTTATTAAGTGCACATTCACAAAAAATAAACTTAAGAAGCTATTGATGAAAGAGGCACTTTTTTCTTCCTAGGAATGGATTTCTAAAGGCCATGGTGAATATCGAGAGATCCCAAGTGAGAAAGATTTCTTTGCTGAAGTGAAAGAAAGCAAGAATGTGGTTTGCCATTTCTACAGGGATTCCACTTTCAGGTACATTTTGTATGAATAGAAATAAATGGGTTACATTTGTTTTGGCATTATAACTCTTATAACTCTGCTTTCTCAGATAGCTCAATCTACCTCTTCTATGTCTCCTGTTTAAGGTGCAAAATTCTAGATAAACACTTGAGTATCATGGCAAAGAAGCATTTGGAGACAAAGTTCATCAAACTGAATGCAGAGAAGGCTCCCTTCCTCACAGAGAGACTTCGAATTAAAGTTATTCCAACACTAGCCCTGGTGAAAGACGGCAAGACAAAGGACTATGTAGTAGGCTTCACTGATTTAGGAAACACGGATGAGTTCTCTACTGAAATGCTGGAGTGGAGACTGGGCTGTTCAGACATAATCAACTACAGGTAGGTGAAACATTTTCTGAATACATCTGTGTATATGTTAGAGAAAATATATTTTTTATTTTATATATGTGTCTCAGAAATGTATTTCCTTCCCTTTAGTGGAAATCGCTTCGAGCCACCTATGCTTGGCCAGAAACCAGGGACAAAGTTCACCAAGGTGGAGAAAAAGACGATCAGAGGGGATCGTTATGACCCAGACTCGGAATCCGATGATGATTAGAAAATAATTTCCTCAGGCCTTCCTACAGTCTTTGTGCAACTAACGTTTTTGTTCCTCTGTTTTCTATTTTATATCTCAGATTATATCTATTTATTATTTTTGTCTGGGTGTATTTGATGCGTCAACCTATATTTCAAGAACACTGGGCCAGACAAGTGTGGGGCAATTTTACTGTGGAGGTATCAAACATACTCATGCATAACAAAAACAAAAACTGCTTTTATTGGCAAGGTGTATGAAAATTTTATGTGCTGATTCTGATCAGTAGAAAAATTATGAATATCAACACTGATTATTGATCTTTGGTTCCTATCTGTCCTAGTCTTTGGTTTCTGTTTGAATTAGAACTGAAAGAGTTTCACTAGATTACATTTACACCATAAATAACATGTTTGCATAATAGACTGAGTTGTAAAAAAATAAAACATATACAGATCAGAAGTGAAGCTGATGTTTTCTGTACTCTGCCAACGGCAATGCTTGCATATTTCAAAGTGGCTTTATTATTGTTGGATTATCCGGTACAAATATTATCATCATAATTGCCCAAAAATAGAGATCAACTCAGGGGATTCATCCTGAACATCACACAAGGACACTATTATTACTATCAGTACTACTGTTTGAAGAACATAAATACAACTTTGACTTTGATTTTCTTAAAAATTTATAGCACTATATTAATACTTATGAAATGTGTGCAGCAAATGTAAATGCAAAGGAATAAATTCAACAGAGGACCTTTTTTGAATCTTGTACTTTGATTTAATATTGGGTCCCAGAGCCACTGACACAGTATTTAGATTTTTTATTCTCACCATTACAGAGCCAAATGAAAATATTTTACATGAAGAAACGTCTGGAAGGAAACAAATAAGTCTTTTAATCTTGAATGAACAGCAAATCAATACAAAGATGTACGTGAGATGAATTATGACTCCCTGGTTTTCTGTCCTTCTGACATTTCTAGATGTTTTATAACCAGCTCTCCTTTACTGTTAAGATATGAACCTGCCATATCTTCCTCTGAAGGTAGTCCATTGGGAAGCTTCAAAGGTTGGATCCTACATAATATGAAAGTAAAAATAAAATCAGTAGTGGATCAGTCATGTTTCCATTTCCATCTGCAGCTTTGTCACTTCTTTCAATGTCTTTTAAACAATGTATTTAATTCTGGTTCATAATGTCAACAATGTGCTATAACTAGCTGTGTGCTCTTTGTTTCCATTCCTACTCCAAAATGGCTGAATCAGCTGATTACTTCTAAAGCAATGTTGCTGCAGCACAAAAAAATAAAGATTCCCATTCTCTTGTTTACTGGAACTAGAGGACTTTTATAGCATTTTTAGAAACTTGACTTTGTAAATTACTCATGACTGCATTTTGTTCCCCTTTCCACCACAAGGTGAGATGTGCCACACTTATCTACCTGTCCGGCTGAGTTTGGTTATGAGCTGAATCATATGGAAGAAACTGCTTTAGTGTAGTGGCTGCCAACGTTTCACACTCTTTCCAAATCTCTTTTTTCTAGTGGTTTTTAAAAATAAAAAGGGAAGTTTATTATTTCAAATTAGCTTTATTTGCCCATATTCCTATTTATCGCAAAAAAATACTTAATTTACATTACGTTCTCCATGAAACCCACCATCTGCTAATTACTTCAAAGCCAAAATGGTTTCCTACATAAAGCACATGACAGAGATGAACACTACAATCCTTGTGATCGTATTGTAAAATGATATTTGAGACTAAATCCAATGTCCAGTAGGAAGGCTTGTACTTTGACTGTGCAATCTGATTAAGTGAAAATTTGCTCTTCATTTAAATAAACATATCTTTTACATTTTCTGTTAGAGGCTTTAAAACTAAATCATGTCATGCTCAACTTAAGGAAGAGAAATATGGCAGCACATCACACCATTAACATTAATTGCAATACATTTCAAGCAGAAATCTGCCACTCATGCCACTCAAGTCCTGTTCTAATAACCTACATGAAAACTTCTACATTCACAGTTAAAGGTATGTGATGGGCAAATGCCACACTTGTGACCTGTCACCACAAAATGTGTTTGAGTGCAGTGAAGTAAATAAACTCAATAAGCTTTTTTTTGTCTTAAACTTCATTTTTTGTCATATAAAATTTTGTCCAATTAAAAAAACATTAAAATCAGGTCACTTTAAAACTGAGAGGGTCGTCTATATATGCACATAACTCAAAAAGTCAGTTTGTGTACTAAGACTCATTTTGTGGTGATGGGTCACACTTGATCAGGACATGGGATTTTATTTTTGCCAAGCCATTTTTATATGGTGGAAAAATTATTAGCTATGTGTAATGCTAGACATCCTATACAGGCAAAACTACTTTAAACCCTTCAATTAGAGTAATCAGTTAAAAATAAGAAAACAACTCACCTAACCAGGTGCTTAATGATTTTCAGTTGGTTGTTTACTGAGGGTGTGTTCTTATGTACTCGGGGCTCATGTGACTGCCGAAATAGAAAAAGAAATTTATAAATATAATAAATATGTTATTAAATCATTCACAGCTCAACTTGTACACCATGTTTGCACATAATACTAAAAAGGGTATAAAATATATAAGCTAAAATTAATTCTGGATAAATGCCAAACTTTTTAGGAATAAAAAAAGTTACTTAACAGTGTTCTGCTTACAGCATGTTTTTAAGTTATGGTTTTAAAAAATTAACTAAAAATGCCAAACTTATCTGAGCATGTGATGAAACTATGTTGCAGAACTACAGCTCACCTTTAATAACCCTAAACTCTTCACCACCTTTTTCTCCCAGTACGGTCGTCTCTTTGTGCTCTTGACCCGGGTAACTACGTGAAGTTTATGTGGCTGCTCTGGATCACCACCGTAGATTTCATTTTCCTTAGAACGTTCTTCAAATACCTGGATTGAGGAGGAAATTTAACACTGATCAAAAAGCAACAATATTTTATTAACTTATTTATTGGCTAAATGGATTAATCCTACTAGGGTCATGGGGAGGCTGGTGCTTATCTCAACTCACACTGGGCAAAGGTGGGGTACACCCTGAACAGCTCACCAGACCATCTTAGGCCCAACATACACGCAACCCTTCACACTCACACTGAGGGTCAATTTGGAAGACAATTCTCCTGATGTGCATGTATTCAGACTGCGGTAGGAAACCCATGCAAGTGTGGAGAGAACATGCAAACTCCACAGACCAATGCCTGAGCCAGGGAATTGAACCCAGGACCTTCTTGTAGTGAGGTAGATGTGCTAACCACTACACCACAAGTGCCCCCTCTGTCTTGTTATTCAGAAGTTTGTAAATGGCACGTTTAATGAAAACTGCTGGAAAATTATTTCAACGGTTTACTCTATAATTAATGGCAGCTCAAATAAATCAATCTCAGCCTGCATATCCTTTGCGTACAGTGTTTATGTGTCATGATCACAATTCCCCTTGCCCGATGGTGGATGTGATCAGGCTGGAGCTTGTGGTCGTATCTCTGTATGTGTTTTTGAACTACGCTGCAAGACAACTGCAGGAATGAGTAGGTGTACATGTAGGTGCTCATGAGAATATTTTCCTCAATACAGGTGTGAATAAATACAGCTGAAACACACAGTGCTTAGCACATCATTAGTATTTCAACCTGAGTGCTTGTTGCTTTTTAAATGTAATGAATTGGATTAAACAAAACAAAACACGTGAAATGTAAATACCTGTGAAGGAATTCGAGATCTTGTAAATTTGCTCCGACAAACCATGTACACTGGCCGTGATGCAGCTTCTGATAAACTCTACAATAACAAGGTGACTCACTTATTATCTCCAAATAAGAAAACAACATCAAGCTGAGAAAACACGACTGCATCTGTACCTTTGTCAAAGCAGTGACACACATAAGGACTCGACCCAATCCTGCCATGGTCTCTTGTGTTTGGATGATGGAGGCTCACATGTATATCAAGGTTATTAGTGTTCTTCTAACACGTGTCGTGCTAATTAAAAAATGAAAATAAATAAATATTACCGTCCACCCCACACTAATCTACAGCTACCTTAACTTCACACACACACGGTCTCGAACATTAACAATAATTATGCAAACTGCAGAATTTCATGTGAAAAAATCTGACATAATAAAACGGAACCGGAAGTTGGTCCCTCCGCATAAGATGTACTACGAATAATGTGCTGACTATTAAGGTTCCTATGCGTTGATAAATATTATAGCTCTTAAAGTATAACTCTTGCATATAACATGTATACAAAGATATATCAACTTGGCATTAGATGTCGTAGAGTACACGAAATTGTAAGATAGATACACAGTTATTTATCTTAACTTCAAACACTCAATCAGTCAACAGAAAAATAGGTATTATTTATTCATATATTTATTATTTAAACAGCACCATTTACATATTAAGGCATTCACTCACTCACTCACTCACTTCTTTGCTTAATCCTACTGTTAGGGTCATGGGGAGGCTGGTGCCTATCATAGCCGACACTGGGCGAACAGCTTGCCAGACCATTACAGGGCAACACACACACACACACACACACACACACACACACACACACACACACACACACACACAACCATTCACACCTTGTGGAACAGCCAATTAGCCTAATGTACAAGTTACAATGTGGACTCTGGGAGTAAAGCAGAGTACCCAAAGAAAACCCACGCAAGCACGGGAAGAAGCCTGACCTTCTTGTCCTGTGAGCTGAATGTACTCAACACTATACCACCCTTATCTATGTTTGCTACATTAATAATGTATATCCATATATTCATCCCTCTGACTAAAGCCGTCCCCCTCTGACAGAAAGACTTGGACATATTTCCAGCACAGTGCCTCTGAAACTCAGGATCTGATTGGTCACAAGGTGTTTGGTCATTTTTAATGAGAGTAGCTTGGACAATAATGAAATCTAATCACACATTTATATTACTATGCTCATTCCACACTAAAAACAGGTTGAAATACTAGCATATGGAAATACAGTTTACTGCAGACAACAAAAAGAGGGTAAAAAAAAATCACTGTGGGTCATTTCGTCAATGCGAGTTCCACAGAGCAGAGTCTGCATAGGAGGAAAATGTTTATGAAGGTGGTTGGGGATTACTGACGAGCAGAACAAACCAGTCTGTTCAATTCTGCATCGGACGAGTCTGTGCATAGCTCTTGCAGCATATCAGAGTTCTTTCATTGTTCTATGTTTGTAAGGATGCAGTCCTGCACCTTTGTGACTATAAACAACATGTAATGCTTATCTCTAGCTGCTGCCGGAGGGGACAGCGGTACGGCAAAGACTGTGTGATTATCATCTCATCACAGCCTTCTTCAGGCCTCTGGCTTCTGCAGTCTCACAACAGCAAAAACACACACAATTATATACACACGCACGCACACTCACACCAACTGAACAGATGTGACAAAAATGCTAGTGCTATTATCAAACACCTGCTGTGAGAATGAGAGGGTGACACAGACAGGGAGAATGAGAGCAGCAGAAGGATGGGTAGGATTTGACCTTAAGTACCACATTTCCCCCTATCATTATCCCACTCCTGTGACCATGAGTCAAATCTCCTGTATTGATGTTCTGAATGTGCCCTTTCCTAAGAGTTTTCTGCAAAACAACACATTATTTTGAAGCAAGGTGCACACTATATGCAAAACTGGGACATTATGCAGGGTGAAGGCAACAAACTAGGGCTATCTATTATTATAATAAACATATAATGAGAGCCAACTTTCAGGAATCTTTCAACTGATTAACAAATATAAGGTGGCACAGTGGCGTAATGGTTAGCACATTCACCTCACAGCAAGTCCTTGGTTGAAGTCATGGGTTCGGCAGTTTCTGTGTTTGCATGTTCTCCCAGTGCTTGTGTGGGTTTCCTTCAGGTACTCCAGTTTCCTCTAACACTCCAAAGACATGCACATCGGACTAACTTCCTGTTCCAAATTGCCCCAAGGTGTGAGAATTTATCTGTGAGATATATATTTGTGAGTGTCTGTGTGTGTGTGTATGAGAGAGAGAGAGATAGAGAAAGAGAGAGAGAGAGATAGAGAAAGAGAGAGAGAGAGAGAGAGAG
>JBCNYG010000012.1:37436869-37447520 GCA_039654305.1 Porochilus rendahli | reverse complement strand
CCTCTGTCCTCCCAGCAGCATAAATGGGTACCAGTTAAAAATACTGGGAGGATATCTTGGGATGGAGTAGTGCCCCATCTGTCGGAGTTGAACTTCTAGTTAAGTGCCAGCCTCATGCGCCAGTAGGCTCGAGTGCAAAAAGCCTAACAGACCTACCCGCAACTGTGGTGAGCTGTGAAGAGCATTTCACTGTGCACAGCACATCAAACTTCGAGGCCGGTTGGCTACAACAGCAGAAATCCAATGTTGTGTTCCGTTTCTGTCAGCTAAGAACAGATACATCCTTGCTTATGTTCTTCTTATCGTATGTAACCCTGCCATAGTGCTGGTTTTCACACGCAGATATTTTTCATCCTTCTTATTGAATGTGCCAGGTTCAGCTCGGGTTGAGATAAAGGAGAGAAATAAGGATGTGAGTATGATTATAGAAAAGGTTATACAGTGGTTTTTGTGTTATTTCTGGTAACTCAACAGGATACACTTGTCAGAGGCATGGAATGCTCATCAAGTTATGACCGTGTTAAGCACGGACCTTCTCTTTGTTGAATGGTTTAAACAAATTGCTTAATTTCCTCCCTTCGCCTTTGCCCTCATTCCTGAATGAAAGGGGCTCTACGTCTTTCCAAAATGCTTTAATTGAGCTAGATTGCTCACAGTGGCACTCCCTACCACTCTGGCATTCTTCCTCCATATTAGGCCTGAGTACTGAACTATCGTCAGGGAGTCTTTGTTTGTCCTGTTTCCAGTCCTGTCACTCAGCACTCTGGCCCTGACCATTTTATTTGTCATCCCCTTTCACTTAAGATCTAACCACAATTTCCAACTTTCCCACTTAATGTGGCAGATTACACATGTCATAATGGTTCAATGGCTTTTATAGTTTGATCGATCTTAGCTTTCTATTGCAGTACTGTAATTGTTGTACTATAAACAAGCACGAGTTTTTTCAGTAAAGCAAAAGAAGTAGGCTACATTGTCGTCAGCGTGTTTCTGCCCAGCGGTGGCCTGGCAAACTGTCCAGGGTGTACTCTGCCCTCGCCCAGAGTTGGTTGAGATGGACGCCATCCTCCCCGCGACCCTATTTCGGATTAAGCTTGAATGCATGAATGAAAAATCTTAATGGTATTATTTTTGTGCTTTTATAAGGAAAGCTGCTGCTGCCAAATTGTTATTCTTTTTATTTGTATTTTTAAATTGGTTGTATTCTTTTTGTGTTTTCCTCACAGCAAAATTGTTTTAATTTAAACACTGAAAGTTAGTGTTCTCTGTAAAAGTAGGCAGTCATGCTGAATGATGTGAATGTCAACTCTATAGAAAAAATCCTGATTGTTTAATTTTTTTTGTTTTTTTTTTTAATGGCATCTGTAATTTCTGGTTTTATCACTCTGAGAATTATAAAGAGGAAGCACTGCAATTGTCCCTGAGGAGGAAATACAGTATGTGTACTCCTTTATGCATGACCGGGCCTTACATATGAGACGACTCTTGTAAGGGTCCAAAAAAAAAACAAAACACCAAAAAACTGCAGATTATATGCTTCCCTACTTGCAGTCTTGCACCGGATTTGGAAATGATCCTAATCCTTGTGTTCTTGTATTTTAATATTTGTATGGGGTAATTGAATAAAGTCCATTTTGAGTGATGATTCCTTGGTTGCATATATGAGAGTTAGGGAGACGGTGAGAATCAAAACACCCCTCCCCTCTTGTTTTTGGAGTTATGAGATTCCCTAGGGAACGAGCAGCTGCTGTAAACAATCTCGCTGACTTTTCCATCATTTTAAAAATAACAAGTAGTCTGCAATGAACCTGCAGTAATTTGCTTCTGTGTGCTACATGTGTATGTGTGAGTTGTGGCATTTTCTCTCTCCTTTTTAAAATTTTATTTTATTTTGTCTTGCTGAAAATAATCAACAGATATCATACCTTAACTAGAGAGGCACTTGAAGAGGGCAAGGTACCTTCATACTGCAGCATGGATAATGTAGCAAATAGGCCTTATGGGAACCTTATGTGCTCTTGTTTGAAAGATGGCTGAGGTTTAACCTTTCAGGGTCACCCAAGGTCAGGCACTTGTTTCATTTCAGCGATCATGTATGGCTTCCTCTTTGTGCTCCATTGGTACAGCATGTTTATTGGAACTTGTTTCAAAGGTATAATTCCTACAAAATTTTGACCTTGCTTCGGGTCGTGTTGGGAAGGGGGGCGTTTGAGTGGGTACATGGGCATGCTTAGGATTTTGTTGATTGACAAAGTGACTCACACCGCTGGCAATTACAGTACCTTTGCCAAAATTAAGTTTTGGGTGGAGGTAAATATCAACCGGTTTAGGGTGGCATGAGGAGAGTGCATTCTGCTAATGCAGCCCATTGTTAAAGAATTGTTATTTTTTCACGTTTTTTAATCGGCAAACCAAACAGACCACTGTCTGTTTTACTGCAGAATAATTATTTTATTCTCTTCCACTATTTCTGTGTAGAGAAGCTGGTAGCATATCAGCGGGAGTTTCATGCTCTGCGTGAGCGTCTGCGTGCAGCCGAGCATCGAACCTTTCAGCGCTCCTCTGAGCTTAACACTGTCCTGGAACAGTTCCGACGTGCCATTGCAGAGACCAACAACAGCAAAGATGCCCTTATTAACTTCTCAGGTAAATGCATATGTTTATAATGAGTCATTTGGCAGAGCACTGCTCAGAATGCTCGGATACTGTTTGTCTCTATTATACTGGCTTAATGCAAAGCAATTTGCTGTACATGCTTGATCGAATACAGTAAGATTTGATCACAAGTGTTTACTCGAGATGCATGGGGAGGTGCAGATTAATGCTAGGTGTGAAAATTACTTTTAGTTACTGATGCTCTGTGTGTTAATACAAGGTGTGAAAGGCGTCTTGGTTCCAGTTAGGGATGGATCATGATTATCGAATCTGCTTAGTTTTGGAAAGAATAGTGCAACAAAATCACACAAATGGGATTATTTCAGTTCAATCATTGACTCATTTGTTTATGTTCATTAATTGCTTGATCTTGGTCGGAGTCATGGTGACACTTAATGTTGTTTTTGCTAAAAACAAGAAAAGCCTTTGTTTCTTTTCACGCATGTCCTCCCTTACAGTGTGTGTGTGTGTGTGTTTAGTGTTGTAAAATGTGTCTTGCATCCCAAATGCCAGCATTTATTCAGAAAGCCTGTTTTATATTTCTCCCTCAAACAGATGAGACCCGGAAATTGTTGAAAGACCTGGCAAAAAGAAAGCCACTCCAAGTGCCAAGTATCTTCCACCACTTGCCTCACTTGCTGAACAATGAGGGTGGCCTACACCCTGCAGTGCAGGTGAGCCAGGGACGCACAGGAGGTAAGCTCTTCACATCTTCGTAACTTGAAACCTGTTAGTTTTAAAAGTTTAAAACATAAAATTTTATCTTAATTGGATAATGCTTGAATCAGAACGACACTCATGGTTTGTCATGGTCACTTAGAGCAGGCGTTTTCATTGAAATAGAAAAATAAATCATAAAAATCTTGTTTTAGTTTTTCTCGTGTTTCCAGATATTATATACTAAAACTTTAAATGAGATTTT
Source organism: Porochilus rendahli (assembly GCA_039654305.1). Lineage (NCBI taxonomy): Eukaryota > Metazoa > Chordata > Actinopteri > Siluriformes > Plotosidae > Porochilus > Porochilus rendahli. The sequence goes on along the minus strand of JBCNYG010000012.1, from coordinate 37,443,943 downwards.
GTGTCGTATGTAACTATGAAGCTGTTATGAAGCGCTTAGTTCTGTTCAGCGTGAGGAGCTCACCTGACCCGCCTCTGTAATGGTTAAAAAAATAAATCTGTAAATATATGTAAATATAAACTATAAAGTCTGGATTTAGGTTGCTTTTTTATGTTCAGTTGTATTATATACGAAAAATAAATTATGCAGATCAGACTCAGTGGATGTTGCTGATTTGAATAGCCCTCTCCTAGCCTCGCCTTTGACGCATAATTGTGAATTATTTAACAAGATTAATTATTCAGCTTAAAAATATATTATGTAAGAGGAACTCAAGTATGATTTGATATATAGCTAGAGAAATAAAACACCGTTTAAAGTGGTTATGCGTTGGTTTACACTAGAGCTTCACTTTTGAATACTGACCAGTATCACACATGTTTATTGTTTGAAAATTCCAGAAATCACGATTATGAAAGCATACTACATTATACTAAGTGGACCATGGGTTAAACATTTCTGTTCTCAGGAGAATGACAACAATAGAATCATTATTAATTTATGCAAATTTCATAACCCATTTTCCATACATGTTCTTTATAATTGAGATTGGGACTTGTGTGATGAATTATTTGAAAGTAACTCACATTTCCTTTGTCCACGACTTTTTCTTTTACAGTATTAAGCATTGGGAACAAGGCCGTGTGTAGGGCAGTGTAGGTACAGACAGCTCAGCAGTAGGAAATTCTTTGTTGAGGATCATGGATAATTTTTTACACTTACTTATATATTTATGTATGTAGATATCTGTATGGATATCTTTTGTGTGTGGGTGTATATGTATGTGTGTATGTGTGTATATATATATATATATATATATATGTATATGTGTGTGTGTATATATATATATATATGTGTGTGTGTGTATGTATGTATATGTATATGTATGTGTTTGCGTGTGTGTGTGTAATTTTTCTTTATGGAAAATTTTATCTTTATCTCATTCTTTACTTGGTATGGAGCCACACGTGCACACAATGTCCTCCGGGATCAATAAAGTATTCTGATTCTGATTCGAATGTTTTAGAAGTGTAAGACAACCGATTAGACTGTTTTGTTTTTTTAACCACCATGTTAAAGTTTGTGGCCACTACTGAACAATGCATTGAAGATTATCACCCACTTTCAGTAGACTCTGTTACACCTTTGTTCACAAATATGTTGTCTTGCACAAGGTGAATTTAATTAAGCTGGTTTTACAGTGTGCAGTTCCAGCTATCTTTTACAGTTATCACTTGTCACATGGTACAAGATGATCCCAATAAAATCATGTCTTTTTTAACAGATGCAGTAAGGTGTTTGTCAGATTATGCAGTGAAGATCCACTACATTCAGCCATGCTGGGTGCTTCACATCCACAGCATGATCTAATTACATGTTGTTATCTGTGCTTTGTACACAGCATGTTGGGAATACCTTTGAGGATTTTTATGATGTTGGTCACACCTTAACGCAGCCAGGAGCTTGCAGAGTTCTACTTTGGTTTGGTTTAACTCTTTTGCTGTACAACTGAACTCCATACTGCCACTCTGTACTTTCTCTGGAGACAAGGCCTTGTTGCTCTTTACCCACACAGGCCCAAACATACTAGAAGCCCAAACATATTAGATAATGCGAAAATTATGTTGAACAGTCATGTTCCAGAGGTAAAAACTGCCGTTGTGTTTTTTTTTGTTGTAAACAGTAATGTATAAACCCATTAAGGCTTGCTCACTGAGCTGCAGTTTTAAACAATGAGAGTTTTTACACAGCCTTTTAAAAATTGTTATCGATTAATTAATTAATTTTTTCATCTGCTGCATAAGCATATTCAGTTCAAGAGTAGCATGTTTGGAGGAAAGCGATATCCACCCCTTGTATGTGTGAGCTGACGGACATACATAATTGGCTGTTCTCATTGATGTGAGTGTCGGAAGAAATCGTATGCCTCCCTTCTTGAGAGCTCGGTCAATTAGTTCTCATGAGCTCCCAGTAGAGATGGCTGCCTGCACCAACCGAGGCTTAAACCTGCCATCTTTGGTGGCAATGGTGCACCTTATTGTTGCACCACTCTGGAGTTTTTAAAATCTTTTTCAGAGGCTGCACTGCATTATTGTTTACAGTTTGTAATCAGGTGGCTATATTAGTCCTTTTAAGGAAGTAATATGTCACACTTTGAGGTGGATGGGACCTGAGAGCAGAAGGCCACATTGGCTTCCACTCTGTTAAGCTGAATTCATAGATTTGAGATGACAGGGAGTATAGACTCATTAAAAACTGGATGACAATTGGTAAATTGTCTGGCCTGTTTTATTCATTTATATTTTCTTTATCCCACTGTAGCTTTATAGCAGTCTCTAGTATGTGAAAAGTAAAAATCCTAGGAGATGAACAGTTTCTGAAATACTCAAACGAGGGCCCATCTGATACTAACAGCCATGCCTCGTGAAAGTCTGAGATCGTATTTTTCCCGGTTCTGTTGTTTGATGTGAACTTTAGGTAGAAATCTTGACCTGTAGCTTCAAAAATGTGTACACTGCACTCTTGCTACATGATTTACTGATTAAATAATTGTTCAGGGGTAATGATATTTTTAACCCTGGTCATTCATGCCATTATCTAAAGTGAGCAATATAATTAGAAAACATTAAAACGCATACAGTATAGAAATACTTACTTTGGGGAAAATATGGTTAAATTACATAAACTGACATTACTTTATAGGTTCAGTAGTTCCTTCCCTTATAAAAGACAATAAGAACACAAGTTGTTTTATTTTGCTTTGTTGCCACATGACCATGATTCATTACTGGTTGACTTGTTTAAAGACTCAAGATTTTTCTCTGAATTCAGCTGAGCTGAAATGTATGGGAAATGATATTTTCAGAACAGAGAATTTTTAAATGGGAGCTGGTCACTGTACACTTTTGGCTCTATCGCTGTTCACTGTATTGCTTGTCTTTGTGGGTGCTAGCAGCACTTATTCAATATTAAAATCTGCAGACACAAGCCTGAAGCTTCCCTGCTTTTGAGGTTAATTGGTCTCACAGCTATCTGGGAGTAATGAAAAACACTGTATGTAGGCTGTGATCATCACAAGAGAAATGTTAAAACTGGCTATGCAGAGCTTGAAGTTAATGGCAATTATAATTTCACACTCTGATTTTGTTTTTCCTGGCATGCAAAATATTCAGGAAATAGCTTTTGGAAAGACCAGATCTATTAGTTCATATTCCTATCTTCCTCCTGAGAAGAAACATCTCTGCTCTTTTTAAAAAGCATGTTTCTTCACAGTGTACCATTGTGCACTCTCTTTTCATTCGCTCTCGCCCACAGTGAGAGCATTTACTTCCCACCTTCCTCAGTGCTGTGCTTGATCCTAGCTGTGGATGATCTAAATTTAGGTATGTAAATTGGGACGTCACTTGTCCACCCCCTAGAAACTCAATCTCCCACACCTTTTTTCCTGTGTGGAGGATGAGTGAGAGAATGGCATGGGGAATTATGTGAATAAGACATTGCTGTTCTCTGAACAAGCCCATCATTAATGTTTCCAGAGATATCTATGTCGGCATTTGCTGCAGTGTATTCTCCAAGCCAAGTTTTCCCTATCGCATTGCCTGTATCATAACACTTAGCATAAGATAATCCTTTATTTGTCCCACAATGGGGAAATTAGCAAAAGGTTGGAATTAAGAAAGATAAGTATTTGATTCAAGGTGTGATTTAGGAGTGATCCGATGTTACGCTGGAGGAAAACAGAGGACATCAGATAACAACAGTATACACTGGAGAAAATAGGAGGACATTGTAGATTTCCAGGGAAAACCTCCTTTTTTGTATGTGTGCGTGTTCAGAGTATATAGGAGAAACAAGAAAGAATTAGAATAACATCAGTACACATGGGTAGCAATCAGTGCAACACTGAATTTGGGGGAAAATGGGAGCCACATCAGATAAACTTTGATACAAATCAGAGTTACATTGCTGAAGATCGTAATAACATCGGATGAAATATCGTAAAAACCCCAGGGTTACATGAGTATATATTAAAACAAAATAGGCCGAAATGTTAAAATAACATCGGAATATAATCTTCTCAAACCGGGATCATGATCAGTATCGTGTGAGCACACCTTAAGACAGCAAGTAAAAAAATTACAGACTGGATACAAACAAATACAACAAAGTGCAGGTGTTTGCATCTAAGAGAAGAGAACACAGTTATTGCCCTCATTCCTTCTCTCAGCCTGCTTGCACTTTCGGATCCTTTCATCCTTGACCTGTTTTACCTTTCCCCTGCCTGCTCTCGGTCTCTGAAGAGGGAGATGATGGGAAACCAGGACATTTTTGTGTTCCTGCGTTAGTGCTGATGAAGTGTGATATTTCTGTCAGTGTATCTCACACACTGGCTTAGCTGTGAATCTGTCATGAAAACTGTCACTTGCACCTGATGCAGAATATACTTAGATTTTTCAGTAACCATAACATCTAGTTGTTTGTGTTCATGATTTATCGGATATCCATTTTTCGAATTCCCCCGTTCTGGATTCATCTAAATCATGAGCACGGTCATTACTCACATTTATTAGGAACGTATCAAGCAACTAAGAGGAAAAGGACAGAGTGCTATTTATCCTTGTGTGTAGGTATGTGTGATTCAGCTAGGTCGCAAGTGGCTCTGCAAGGCTGGTGGAGAAATTAAGCTCTTTATTTTGATTGCTTCGTATGATTAGTTCCACACACTCCTCCACATACACTCTGCCTTGTGTTTTCTCAGCCCAGGGTCTCACACAGGCATATCAGTGTGTTCTAAATACATTACACTGTGGCTCTTCTATCCAATTCATCCCTTTCCTCTCCCACCATCTTCCGATAGTACTGTATAGTAGAGTTGATTTAATGTGTTCGTCTTGGGGGCTCTTCTCCCTGCTCCCTAAAAGCACTCTTGTTTGTAGTGTTTGTAAGTCTGGGGTAGGAAAGAAACAGTAATGTTAAAGTGTATAGCCTCTGTCAGTCTAAACTGGTTGCTGCCCTTTCTGCATATCTGAGAACTACACATTAGAGGGTGGACAGTATGTGTGGGCGGTGTGGGATGGATGTAGAGGAAGGGAGTAAAATGAATCAAATGGGACTTGGACAACAAGCAGTGGCTTAATACAGGTTTTACTTTATAGCTAGAGAGCAAAATGTAATGTTTACCATATCTGTAGTTATAAAAGCATTTTTGTGTAAATGCATCTGTCCCCTAGTGTTAACTGATGACAACAACAAGCTTGTGCCTGTCTCCGGTTTCCTTTTATAGTCTAAAGACGTTCACATTAGGCTAATTAGCTGTTCCAAATTGACTCTAGGTGGGAGATTGAGTGTGTGTGTGTGTGTGTGTATTGGCCGTGCATTAGTTCAGGGTGTACGCTGCCTTCGCCCTGTGTCGGCTGAGATAGGCTCCAGCGTCCCTGCAACTCTGATAGGATTAAGCGATTTGGTAAATAAGTGAGTGAGTGAGCGAGCTTGTGCCTGGATGTGATAACATTTGATGATTACATTTTCAGACCTAGTGATATTTCTTTTGACCTGTCCGTTATAAATGACTGGTTGTAATGTTTAGGCAAACAAGATAATCTAATAAATTAAATGAGTGCCTGTACACATCCTGTATTTTGCAGTGTCTATGGTAATGGGGATCCCTACTGTAAAGCGGAAAGTGAAGTCATACCTGGCAGAGACATTGCATTCGCTGATCGACAAGCTCTCTCCTGAAGAGAAACTTGACTGTATAATCATAGTCTTCATAGGGGAGGTGAGTGTGTAGTCTGTTTGGTATCTGTGAAATGGACATTGAGTAGATCTTGTGCTGAAAAGGTGTAAAGGGCTGGTTGAAAGTACATGCTCAATGTTAAGTGCGCCTCAAAAAATAAATGTAACTAAATGTTTTTTATCCTTTTTTTCCTAGACAAACTTGGATCATGTGCATAGTGTAGTCTCAGGTCTTGAGAAAGAGTGAGTGATAATTTTATTTGTAATGATACATTTCCTTGCTGCTAAAAATAAAACAAGGTCTACAGTAATTCAGCTGTTTCAGCTCTCACACGGTATTTGCTTCAGCCTCACATGGGGTCGAGCTTTATGTCCTATTGTAGACCTGACAAGAACCTGTAAGCTATATGTCGAATATTTTCTATCAAAAATGTTTAATGCTTAGAATTAAAGGCAGAGTGAGAAATATCTGTATATTATACCCATCCATGTCTGAGTACTGAGCAGCTGTAAAGCATGTTTATCTAAATGATACTGTAGAAGCAATTAAATGCTCATAATCATACCTACCACTGCTTCAGTGTTGTTGGTTTTTTATTTTTTTGTTTTTTTTTGTCATTTTATCAGATTTTCTGCAGAACTGAATTCAGGGCTACTGGAAGTCATCTCTCCCCCTGCTAGTTATTATCCAGACCTCAACAACCTCAAAGAGACTTTTGGGGACTCCAAAGAGAGAGTGAAGTAAGTGTAAAACATCTGCTCCAGCCAGTCTTCAGTAATGTCTCTTCCTGTTGTAATATTTACATGGTGTTTCTATGGCTGCTGTTATTGTACTTGTTTTTTCCTGTGTGCACATGGGGAATTTTTATATAGCCATGTTGAACAGTAGCTAACAAACAAAGTAAAGTATTGACCTGGACATCGGTATGTTCCATATTCTCTGAAAAATATTATTGAGATGAGAAAGATTATGGAAGTGTTTTGAACAATAGACAACACAATTTCAGTTTCTCTGTTTACAAATGACACTTACAGATGCTAAGGTTATTACTTGCTTTTTGTTTCTTTCTTACTTTCTTTATTTTTTTAGTTTTATTTTATTTTATAAACATAGGCAGTTTTAAAAGACAGTCATTATGGTGTGTGCATAAAGTGCAAGAGTTATAGTGTTGCTTGTTTTGGTTTTCTAGAGAATAGAGAAAAGTATCGGTTAGACAGAAAGATACAAAGAACTCACTTTATAAATATTGTATTCAAACAGCAATTTAAGATAAAGTCTTGCCAAATATTTTGACCCCA